>VWPV01033152.1:0-40137 GCA_013389885.1 Geococcyx californianus
TAAACCTCCCCTGGCGAAGGAAGAGGCAATAAATACTACCCAAAATGTCCAAACCCTGCCAAATATATTAAATATGCAGTCAGCAAGACTCAACCTATTCCACAGCTACACACTATGGATCTCTGGTTGCACTACGATGCACTCCTAAAAGGTATTAGGAATGATATTTTAATCCTTGCTCATATTCGTGTTCATATCAATCGCAATGATACCACAGACAGGAAAAAGGGCAGTCAGATAAAGCTCTTAATTATATAGAGTTAAGGCATTTGAAAGACAATAATTGAGAACCCCACTAATTATCATTCTGGTTCCTCTACTCAGCTGCTCTCACCCTCAAAACATTTATATCCTATGTGTAAAAGTCATTACCATACCTTGCCAGACTCAGGTGAAGTACTGAGTAAAGGAGACGGGAAAGAGGTGAAAAAAATATACCAAAGACACGCGACTCGGCCGGAAAACATTAGTACTAATGGGCTGGAAAAGGGACTCTGGAAAAAAGTCAATTCCAGAAAAGTTTGGGTACAGTGCAGCAGCACGCACGCAATCACAAACAAAATACAGGGCTCGCAGTAGGCTGGCCTTTGCACTGACCACATTCAAGCTGTGTTTGCTTTTTGCTAATAAATATTTGTTCAGTTGGCTTCACAACATACATTAAAAGGAGGCTTGCTGTGGAATATCTTCATTTCAGGAGCTAAAAGCTACCTTGGATTTTTCTTTCAGTTTCATTTCTAATTAACCTAACTAAAAATTCATGTGGGAAATTAATTTTGTGGAGAAATCAAAAAGGACTGAAGAACAGCACTAGGTGGTACTCAGCCACTGTCCTGTCTACCCCTAACAGGCTGTCAGATTGGAGACCTCCAACACTGGTGCACTAACGTAGCTGAGTGCTATAGGATATGTTTAGGCTCTCATGGACAGCGTGAGGAAGAGCCTCTCCTTTGTCAGCGCAGAACTTTCCAGTCTGCCTCAATGACTGCAGGAGAACCATGGGTTGAAGCCAGCACCAGGGCAGGCTCCTGGAGCACTGCCTTGTTATTGACATGCTCTTCCTCTGGAGCTGTGCGTAGCTGGCTGCTGCTCCACATATCCTCCTCCTCCTGAAGTGCCAGGAACATCTGGAGAGTACATCTGTGGTAGATGGCACACACAGCTGGGCAGCCACAGCATAGCAGAAGAAGGGAACCCCCAGAGGTCTCAAATATGAGTTGAAAAGCAGACCAAAGACTCCAGTCCTCATAAGAGTCCATATGCTAGGGGCTCAAGGGACAAAGCAGCAGATGTTTCTCGTGCTCCTCTGGGATCTTCCAGTCCTTCCTTCCTTCTTTCTCTCTCTCTCTCCTTCTTTCCTTCCAAAGTACTGACACTGTTGGGGTGACAGGGGATCCACAGTTGTCCTGAGGTTTTGCAGATTATGGACAGTCAACACTGAATTAACTTTTTTCTCCAAAGCCATCTGGTCATCTGGTTCTGATCGTCCTTTCCTCCAGTTGTTTGCTGCCGAGGGTGCTACCAGAGCTGATGCTGTGAGGATTATCTACAAGATGATAGCCAATTGTGAGCCAGTTGGTAACCATCAAAGTTTTCAGAAGAGGATAAGTTTATAATTGCTGTCCTGAGCTGTGAGCCCAGACATCACATACAGACTCCTGTCTGGCTATTGATGAATTCTAGAAAAGGTTTGAAAAACAGCAGCTTCCAAATAAACCTGAGGTATAATTCTGAGAGATGTTTGCAGAAATCGGCAAAGATAGGCCTTTTTTTAATTGATAACGTCTTTGTACTTGCAAAAACAAAATCATGAGAGTAAAATTCAGCAGAAGGGACAAAAAACAATACCACAGGTGGAACTGACTGTCACAGGAAGACTATAATCACATCTGTTGCTCTTCTGGGTTGTAAAAGAATTATACAAAACAAAGAAGCCTAAATGTAGACACTCAAGCCAAATTTTTGTGATTCTTCCATTCCAGAAGCCATTTAAATTATAATAGAAGTATATTTAGGTGTGCAAAAAGGAGCATTTCTTGGCAGGCAGAAGAAGTAATCATTCTATTTTACACAGCTTTAACTAGGAGGTAGAGTAGGAATCTCAATTGTTTGCAACTTATTGTTTCATGTCTCAATGCTTTAAAATGAAAATGAAAAAGGTGGATGACTATGGGAGTAGAAAACATCATCTACAATGAATATTTGAACTAATTGGGATCGACTGACCTGTAATAGAGCAGACTTGAAGAGAAACAATAGTAGCTCTCAGATAAATTATGGAAATGGTGTATAATGACTTTCTCCACAGCTATAGCATATGTGTTGTTTTGACAAACATTCTGTTTTCTCATATGATTACTTTTACAAAATAAAGAAACTAACATGAAGGGATGAAGGGAGGAGGACACTGATCAGCTGTAATTTGTTTTCTCCGAAACATGCTGGATATGAAAATGAGAAGCTCAATATAGCACAGTGATGATGCATAAGTCCAGAGGTTATTTTCTAATGGCTCAGCTCAGCTCAGGTGGGTAAGGGTTAGATTTTGTCACTTAATTGTATGTATGAAATATCACTCAAAAAGGCTGCAAAGATGCAGTGGAAGCAAGATGTGTTAAGTGAAGGGAATAAGCTGCAGATGCACAGGGCTGATTACAAACCCTGTTCTGCTAACAGTACCCAAGAGGGACCTCTTTTGAAGTCAGTAAAATCTCTCTAGCTTAAGTATAGTGTTGCATGGGAGTCAGGCCCACCACTCCTTGTGTCACATTTTGGGTTGTTATCTCCTAAATGATCTCTATTTTTAGAGTCCATAATATTTAGGACAGGAAAGCAAAAAAAAGGAGACTGAGATTTAGTAGACTGTTAACATATATCTCCTGCACATCTCAGGCATTCATCTTCACCTCCGTACAAAGGTCCATTTTTATAACAGTACATTTTTTTTCCATTCTGAAGAACCATAGAAAAATACATGATCATTAATCAGTTAAGATCCATCTTCCATCTGAGACAGAAAGACATACAGCAAGGCTTCTTTGAGCCAATCAATCACATTTTATCACAGTAAAGCACTACATTCTTCCTACAGAATTCTAAGACTACACTGTTTCATAGTCCTTTTTTTCAAGTATTCTCTCAAGGAATGAATCCAAAATACCCAAAACTTAGATAAAGAATGTTTATTTCCAGGAAGTTTGTGGGCTTTTTAAAAAAACCCAACATTTTTAAAATCCTGAAATGGGTTTGACAAACCAAGAAAAATCATGTTACCATCATCACTACATCTACATAAATATTTACCAGCTTTACACTTGCACTTGTAAAAAACAAAGCCACAAAGCAACTCAGCCTTTTTAACCTCAAAAACTATAAAGTTAGGAATTTATCTTGTGTTATAGTTTCAGAATCTCTCAGGGAGTTTTTCTCTCCCTTGCCAACACAGGGGGTTTGGGAGCTGAAGAGCCAGAGCAGGAGGCAGGGGGGTGGTTTGATTGCTCTGAGTTCCAGTTTGGTGGCCGGGGGAATGGGAGAGGGAAACTGGGGGGGGGAAATTTCTTATAGTTGGTGCCACTTTTCTGCTCTGTGGCTGCTGTGAGCGGGAACCACCGTCTTGCTGGGCTGTCCTGTTCTGGTTTTGGTTATATATATTTATATATTTATTTATTTATATATTTATAGTTAAGAATCCTTCCTATACATTTTTTATGATCAAAGTCTCTTAATTCCAAAGGTCATGGTGGTTTTTTGGAAAGAGGCCCCTCATCTAGTTCAGATACACCTCTTGGTTTCCCTTTAAACTGAGACACCTTGAACAAGGTACATGCTTGTACAACCCCTAAATTAAGCAAAAAAACCCCACAGTGATATCTTTATAACACCTGCAAAGAAAAGTTAAGGCTACTGTTTCATTGCTAAGAACTCAGCAGTATTTCAGTTACTCAAGAAAACACCAGCAGATGTAAGGACAGCCAAACCACATGAGTAATAACTGGGATGTACTCACTCTTTTTGTTATTCAAGATGAAATTCAGCTACAACAGGGGAGGGTTAGTTTCCTTCCAGCAGTAACCTGTGGGAGGGGTAATCAGGCTGCTCCCTGGCTCCCATCAGCCCTGGCAATACAGGAAGGCATGTCTTTATGGGGAGAGGTTACCTGATTTTCTCTGAAGGTTCAAGGAAGTGAGGAATGCAGATTTCTCAGCTCTAAAAAAACCCCAAAAATACCTGCAACAAAGAAACAAAACATACAAAGCTGAACACCCCTAAATAAGAGTAGGTGATGGTGTCTGCTGTAGTACAGCTGGAAAGAAGCCTTAAAAGCCTGAAGACCAGCTGACATTCATGTGATTTCCATGATGCTTGTCCTGTCGGCGGCTGCAGAGTGATGCCTGCGTGAGCATCCCGGGGTTTCTCTCCTGACCTGACAGCTGTCAGCGTGTGACAGACACAAAGGTAGCTCATGGGATGCTTTCTGTTTATCTTATGTCCAGTAAAGGAACAGAGCCTACACGGGAAGCTCAGACACCTTCTATTCTCAGTAATCCTACAGCGTTTGCCAGCGGACGTTGCCTCAGTCACTTGCACATGAGCACAAACCCACTCATCTGCTCCCACAAATGCATCGGCTCTGCGGATTCCACTGGGGGATAGGTGCAGTTCCAGTCCTTGCTTCCCTCTAGTGTGTTGCACAAGAGAAGGGAAAATGCAGGAGTGGGGAGAATAGCCACTCAGTGATCCAAGGTGGATTGTGGGTTTATAGCTGATTAGTATTGCGGTGCCATTGCATTTCTCATTAAAATCCCTTTCTTGACGCTAGGTACAATTTGCACCATGTTTTCCACTTGTTTAAGCTTCCAGCTGTCGCTCAAAAAATTAATTTTAGCTGGGTTCATCTTTCCATCACAATCTTTTTGTCACAGTGGTTGATTAATTCTATGTCATTGTTTGCTCTTCTACGAGATTAATTGCAGGATGAGAGAATAAATGACATTCTTGTGGGGGAATATATCAAGTTATTGTAATCCCACATTGCTGGGAAGCAATGTTTTCCCCACAAATAAAGCAATAATGCAGTGAAACTGGATTGGTCTGTTATTGGGCAAAGAGTGTTGGTTAAAGGAAAGGTGTCCTTTAGGAAAAGCCCTTAAGGTCTGAAATGCATCTTCTGAGCTCTTGAAGGAATCAAGACATGTTCACACTCCAGATACACTCGTCAACAATGGACAACTGTAGGGAAGGGTCTAGCATTAAAGCAATTAATTCCTCTGGAATTTTATGCTAAGAGCTAAAATAGCCAAGACCGATACATTTACCAAACAGCCACAAAAGAATGAACATAGAAACTCATCAGTTTTGACACCAACTCTTCAAACACCAGGTCAGTTCAGAAAAGACAAGCCTGTACACAGGTCCTGAATTCTCACTCAAGACCTGTACATCCCACATTTCCTTCCCTTTAGTTTGATTGGGCTTTTTGCTCAAAGACGTGACTCACTGATCAATCACAGAACGGTCGCTGGGCTTTTCCCAGTAGGAAGCACTGTGACAGAGGTTTTCCCCTGGTAAGGCTTGTCCTGTTCCAGTCCAGGTGAGCTGACACCTCTGGTTAAAATACCCTCAGGATGCAAACATGTATGCGAAGTAAGGGCAGGGTGGGGGCTTTGGGACACTCTTTCTTTGGTCTGTAATGACATAAGATAAACTGTACTTTGTATTCAGTCAGTCCTTCACTGGCTTACTTTAGTATACATTTATTTCCCCACAGAGCATATTTTTCATGCTGTTTCCCTTTTTGCAGTACTGCACAATGCAGTCATACAGATCTTTCCTATGCATATTTTATTTATTCAGCTTTTATTCCATTATTTCTGCCTACGGTTTGTTTGGGAGAAATATGATCCATTAGTTAGACAACTGAATTGATAGTTCTCTACTGTTCTTTCATTTAAACTTGAATATAGTCTTTTTGTTCCTCATTTACCCCATTGTACAGAAAAATAAAAGGTTTTCCAGACATGCCTCTGCTCTCCAGATGCTTAACTGTGTAAAGGCTTCTTCCCTCTTGCACTGAAGCCAAGGAGAATATACTCTCCAACTTCTATCAGAGCAGGTTTAGGCACTGCTTGCATAAATTACTCTCATTAATAAAGCAGAACGAATTGCTTTGCAACATAATAAATTTAAGCATCTAACTCCAAAAGACATAACACTACGTAAAAGCAATAATATTGTCCATAATCTGAGAGATTTTTACTGTTTGAATGAAATCAATAAATATGGGATAGACTGAGAGTGAGTTTTCCAAGCACATAGCAAAATTATGTAAGAAGAAAAATGCTTTACATCCTATCTTTTTATTATTTTTTCCCTGTTCAGCTCTACTTTTTGTATGAACAAAGTGGAGGATTTAGTATGATGGTGTTTAATAGTCAGTGCTTAGTTGATATCATTTCTCTGCGTTTTTCTCAATCTCTTTTACAGGTTTTCAGCTTATGCTTTTCTTCCCTTTCTTGTGAACTGATTGAGCATGATCCATTCATGGGAATTCCTCTTCAAATTTTAATTTGGCTTCAGTTGTATCAGAGTCAACAAACAAGGTCAAATACAAAATAAATTCACCTGGTTTGAATAGTGCCTGTCCATGGGTCAGAGATGGATCAAAGTCCCGGTGATCTTTGTAGAGGTGGGGCTGGGTGCACCGTGGTTTTGTAAGCAATCCCAGTGAGACCAACGGGGACTCTTCATGTAAGAAAAGGTAATAAGGTATGGCACGTAGCTAGTGTTAAACTCGAACAAAAGCCACACACAGCCCTGAAAGAGTGCCGACTTCAAACTCTCTTGATCTTCATGCATATAAGTACAACCTCATTGTTAATCTGAATTTTGCAACTGTCATTGAGATACATCATGGGCACTGAAAATATCTCCACCTCTACAAGGAAATAAATACCATTTTACTTCCTATAATGCTCCTTTTTTCTGACTTTACCCAAGAAAAATAAAATCAGTATTGTATAGGAATGTACTTCAATGAAGTATGTACATTTTTAGTCACTGAAAGCTGTGCTGCCTATTTTTTCATGAAAAAACCCTACCCTAGTTTATCCAAGAAAATTAAGATACAATGTTGGAAACATGTACTAGTCTATTATTATTATGGCTGACTATAAATAAAATCTACTTCTTGCCAAAACAAGGATATAATAAAACATTTAGAGCTTCTGTAAATGCATTAACCTTCTCATGAAGCAAGAAGGGAAACATGCTGGAGGGACTGGTTTCAGCTACTGTAACAAGTTTTTGATTGTTGCTCATATTGGCTGTATTTAGTCTTCCTATAATAAATTCTGTTTGCAGAGGATTATTGCACACACACTGAATGCATAACTGACCACCTGAGACTGCTATGTCTAGAAAACAGGGGGGGAATAAAATCCTAGAAACAAATATTGTAAACGTGGTGTCACCTTCCTGGCAAACAATTGCACTGGTAGTGCCTTAGAAATAGGGAATACACGGCCAGGATCAAACCCCGGGAGCCTCTCCGGTTTATTCTGGTTACTACTTTCAATATTCAAAGTTTTGCAATGCATCCTGTCGTATCTCATGAAGCAAAACTGCCTTCTAGAATTTAGCCCAGAGAGGAAATAAACCTGATTTGCTTTTTCCAAGTAAGGAAAACTATGTGCTGTATGGGGGAATGATGTACTCAGTTGGGCGAAATCGTTATTGATGTTAGAGCATCAAGCCTGTGATTTTGAAAGTCACCCGATGATTTTGGGGATTTACTTTGGATTTCAATGGGAACTGCACGACTGAATCCCATTGGGAAAACCCCATTCGTAACTTGGCAAATTTCAGTATAGATATTGAAACTTGGTGAATTAGCTTGGAAAAAAGATGTGTTCCTTATAACCAGGTAGCAATAGTGAAGTTATGTCCTGTGTAGAAAAGGCAAAAGAAATATGTGAGACATAGTAAGTTCTGAAGAAAAAGTCCTTTCTAAAGCTGTTTTCCCACAGGAATATCCAGTCTATCCCTCCGTCAGGATCACTCTAATGCTGCACTGCAGTGTTAAAGGTAATTGAATACTTTCTACAATTCCTTTTCGGTCTCAGCTCTTGGAGCCTTCCTGCACTACAGAGTAACATGTTCAGGGAAGAATTTGCAATTCCTTGTTACAAGGAAGCATCTGATAATCAAAATGTCATTTCTGTTGTACTCCACAAGCAAGGAAAGGAATTAAAAAGCCACAATACGTACAGAAAGAAAAATATGTACTTCTCAAAAACATCCAGTTGGATTCGGTGATCCGTGTGGGTCCTTCTCAACTCAGGTTATTCCATGATCCTATGATCACAGATTTTGCCTTCAATTAAAAGCTTTTCTTAAATATTTGTTGAAGCATCAGGATTTAAACAGAATCACTCAAATGTTTGAAATTTGCTATTTGTTTAAATATCTCACAGCATAAGGAAACTAAAGTTAACACATGAATTGCTGTCATGTTCGCAACATGGAATTTTTCCTTACCTTGCAGCTCTTGGCTTTATATTGAATAAGGTTAGAGAGCTTTAATAAATGGGTAGGACTGCATCCAGAAATTATATCTGAATATATAAAGTAGTGTAGGATTTTACAGGGTTCTTTTTCCTCCCTCCAGATCATTATGCTCATTGAGCAAAAGTGAAATATACATCAGTACATCTGGTGTGTAAATTAGAGAAGTCTCTAAACAATTTATATTTTTATATCCTTCTGAGGAAGCAGGGTACTTTTATTAGGTACCGTCAGGTATCACATAAATAACTGCACATCCAGTTCTCTGAATTTCTGGAACTCGTCAAAGAGCTTAAGAGAAAGATTTATGAGAACTTCAAGCTTTAGAGTTCAAACCCTTGGTATCTGTCAGGCTACAGTCTTAATACTAAACTTCTCATCCCCCAAACTGTCTGTTCAAAATGAAGCTATAGAGCATTGTTAAGGACTTTCCATTTGCATCTTGAATTCTATTCTCATGTTCTGCCCAATATGCATTATTGCTATGAAGCCCGTTGTGCTTTGAAGTAATCTTACAGCTCATACCAGACCAACCTGCCTGACTTTTTCCTAATATATTTTTAACTTATTTTTCAGTAGAATGATGCTGACATTTAATTCCATTATTTAATGTCAGTAATTGAAATTACTAGATTATTTTCCTTCTGAAAAGGGCTGTTAAGAAATTTTGATTCCTGTATTGGTTCACTTAGCAGGGGTGGCATCACCTGCTTCAGGTTACAGGACTGGTCTCATACCAGGGGACTGAATATGGTGAGGAGCACAGTTTGGTAGGAGACAGAAAATTCCTGTCCTTGCCGCTAACACTGGAATTAACTACATGGATATATTAATCTCCTTTAGAGGAGCCAATATATATACACGCACACATTAATACATACATATAAAGTATGTTCATGCTGTTACAGCATCTTACACAAACATAATTGAATTTAAGAGAAGTCAAACGTCTAAATGATAAAACACAGCTCTGCAGAGACCAAACTGCTGCTCTGCAGGACCACAATATTCGAAACCACTGCAGCACACATTTTCAGACATCCCATTATTCAGGAAATTGCTCTTTGACTTGCAGCTTTTTAATCACACCACTTTTTTTTTTTTTTAATTGGAAAAAGGCACAGTTGTTTACTTACTAGAAAGGAAAGTCAGTCTGAGCTGAGTATTGCTCAAGTAACCTAATTTCTGAGGAAGTCTAGGAAGGAAAACCTAAAGGTGTTTAATGCTTTTCTGGATAGCTTTTGGATGTTAAGGTTTTAGTTGGTTGACTGCACGAAAGTTGCAGTCTTCCTAAATTATGCTAATAATAATTAAATATAAAATTCCCATACCTCAAGGTCGCTATCAGTTTTATTTTTGCATAGTAAAATTCACAGAAAGAAAAATATTGTAAAGGTTGTTGAATGTAGCTCTTTGGAAAGTGCATCGTACAAAAGTGTCTTTTATTATATAAAGTTTTATTTTGAGGAAGATATATTAGGGAAAAAAAGTATTTCTAAGCTTTCCTGGAAACAGCGAAAGCTCAGCATCCAATGTTAAAGAAAAAACCAAAAATTAAGGTTTCTGACCAATTCCTAGCAATCACCTTTTGAAATTTCTCAGTTTAAGAAATTATACCGTCTCAGGAAATACTTCAAGGCCTTTTTAAGGGCTTTTCCCTTGAAAGAAAAAGAAAGTATATCTTTCTAAAACTGTATAAAATGTCATTTGCTAGGAATTTACAGATGAGATGAGAAACAGCGTAGCAAAAACCAAACACAAGGAATTAATGCAATTTAAGGCAGAGGTACCTCAAGTAACATTCACCAGGCAATGAAAATTTCTTGGCATATTTTTGGAGGTTGCACTGTCTCTATCGTAAGACGATACTCAGCATGTCAGAAAAAGTTTAGATTTCTTTCAACAGCAAGTTTGCAGCTTCAGTAGCCTTCGCTGAAATACCGTGTAGTGACAGATTGTGTAGCACAGCATTTTTATCCTTTTCTTTACCCCAAAAAATCACCTAGATTCTTCTTCAAGTTAAATTTAGTCAACAGAAATTCCTAGCTCACCAAGAGGCTTTTGTAAGAGTATAGAACAATCTTTGAAATATTGGCCAAGCTGATCTCCCCAGTGTGGGTTTTGAGAAGGTTCTGCCCTCCCCTGCCCTCAGCTACAGCAACGCAAACTCACTCCCACTTGCTGAGGTTGGAAGAAAAAGCCCTATTGTGCGCAGCCAAGATTTTGCTAAAAGGAATCTCACCGTCCACAAATGAAGTAGTACCTTCCCTAGAGATGAGGACAGCAATGCTATTGCTTCTCTGGTCAAGTCCTCCCAGAGGACGGCAGAGCTTCCCCTGATAGATCAAGTGTCTGCATTGAAGTATGAACCAACCATGCCTCCGCAGCTCATCGGACCGGCACTGGCAATAATTCTTAAGGTTTCCTCCTTTGAAGGAAATTTTACAAAGAAACTACAAATTGTGGAAGAGATAAGAGCACTGGGGTTTTGTTTCCTGCCCTTATAATCCAGGAGTATTTTTTCGACTGCAATCACCTGCAGGTAGGATTAATTACTGGCTGTGATTTGGTTTTCTTGGAAAAATAGCAACTCAAACAGCTCTTTATCAAGCCTTTTAAGAACAGAGCATTTCCCCCAAAAACCATTTTACTTTTCCTACCTGTATGTAATTATCCACATGCTCAGATCAATTTATTACCCTGTGCATAAGCACATTCTCTCTCATTTTCCTTTCCCTTAGGACCCTTATGTTAAGCCAACAACTCAAACTGCTCAAGTTGCCCCGTTACAAATGCGCTTTGATCAAATGATGACTCAAGGAGACTCAAAGATTACTTCTGCAGGGAAAGACAAAGCAAATTGATCAGTGCTGTCACTGGTGAGAAACAGCTCCTAAAGGAATAGTTCTAAAAAGCATTATCTTTAATGTAATCAAACGAACATTTCATTTAATTTTAAAATGCCTTGCAATATTTGTTTGTGCTATCATTTCATTGTTTCGGGGGATTACAGGAACAAAAGTTAATCACACTGACTAGACAAACACTAAATTGTTTAATTAAGGCTATCCTGCTTTCTATGTGTAATGATTATCTAACTTGGTGTATGCAGACATTAGTTTTAAAATATTAAGAACATGGGTCAAGATAACCTTTCAGAGGAGAGGTGCTGAGACTGAAAATGTAAGAGGGATGGTGGTCTAGAAAAACAAAGAATAAACAGATATTTTTCTTACCACATCATGATGAATTTTAGATTGAAATGAGAAGAGACTAGGCATGCCCATGGCATTTTTTTTTCCAGAAGGCATGAAGTAAATCAGAATCCATCCAGGGATTATTCAGGCAGCACGAGTGAAAATTTGGTAAGTTGCCTGGACACCGCTCCCAGAGCCAGTGATTAGGAGGAGTCTGTACCCTTCTGCCTATTTTTCTCTTTTGATTTACACTTACAAGGGAAGGGGTTGTAGCTGCAGCAGCAATAGAGGGGGAGAGGATATTCAGAGTCAAACCCCTTCCCTCACCATGCAGCAAGGGTTGCTACTAACAGAAGGAGCTGGAAGTCCTTCAATCCACCCAATCCACACCTGGACCTCACCCAGGTAGGATGGCAGGTGTAGGTGACATAGTTGATGCATTGCACACACCAAAGAAAGCCCCACAGGACATGAGACACAAGATTTAAGGCAAGCAGACTGATACAAGGCAGGCTTTGAATGCTTGGGTTGTACCTAAACAAAAGCACATTTCCCCTGTTCTCAGGTATTCCCATGGGCTCTAGAAAGCAAGTTAGCATCCAAGCTGGCTCTTCCTTATGACTTTCATTCCTGTGGCAGTGGTTTGTTATGAGATGATGATGGTATTCACTTGTTAAGGAAAAAGAGAAGATCAGGAACCAGTGGGATGTGGACAGATGGATTTAAATAGCTAGGAGACACAGCAGGAAAGAGAAGGAAAAAAGTCAAAGAAATGTCTTGCAAAGTGAGGTTCTTGAAGCCAAAGACAGTGGGTAAGACTTGTCCATCTGTAAGCTGTGTGGTTCCCCAGAGAAAAGACTCTCCTCTGTATCTCGTGTTTCAACTCTAGAATGTGCTTCCTCCTGTCCCAGTTATAGAACTGAAATAAGTGCAAGGAGATTTTAGTTTTATAGCTGTTATAATTTAAAAAATTAATATCCGTATGATTTTCTCCCCCCCCGATTTTTCAGATGTGCTATTTTTTTTTCAAGAAACTACAATTGTCAACCATTTGTTCACAGCACTCTAACTCAGCTCGACAGCAAGAAAATTTTGGTTAGACAGCCTTAACTCTTTTCTGATTTGTCTTTTGTGAGATCTTCAGAGGTCACCACCCCCATCCCCCAAGAAACATACTTCAACATAAGTAAATTTTAGTGGGAAAGGTATCTGTTAAATAACGGTAGCAGAGCAATATCAAAGCATCAGCAAGACCCAGGATTTAGATGACGGATATAGATATATTCTGGTGTTCATATGTTTGTTTTCCTACAATAACATTGTGTTTGAAAGATTTCTCTTCAGTAACAAAGGCAAAGAAACAGTTATTTTTCCAAGATATCAACCTCTGTTTCACCATTGCTCACCTTCACACCAGTCATCTTCTCACTCAAGCAGAAAAGTGAAAATGGAAGTAGCACTTAAAGTCAAGGAAAAAAAAATGCTCTGAAAGTGGCAATTTGAATAAAAGCATTTCTGTGCATCCTCACTCTTTGTGGCAGAAACAAGAAAGCAGACACTTCTGGTGTAGCTGTGGTCACAGTTGCAAGGAAGATCCACTCTTGGAGGAAACACTTGCATAGGACAAAGCACAGAAAATGTATCACTTATGATAAATCATAAAATAAAACTGAAACAAAATAAAGTAGACTAAAATTCACACAAAGACATATCAGATGCAAATACAGTTTCTGAGGGTAAGTAAATAACACTGCAATGCTGAGTTCCTACCTCCTCTTTAGTCATATTGTCCAATCTCAAAAATATTCATATTGCATGACATCTCCAAGGGACAGCAAGGTAATTGAGAATGCTCAGAGTTACAGTCCTTGTTTCCTGGAAACACAGTTTAAGAAAGAGTTGTAACTCTGTTGCTGAAAATACAAGATTAGACTCTGACATGGTGTAGCTGACAAGTAGGAGTAGGTGTAGGTGTTGGGTCATAGCTTGGACTCGATGATCTCAAAGGTCTTTTCCAACCTTATGATACTGTGATACTGTATGTGTGCAGTAACACTGTCCCACCTATAGTCTGCTATTACGAACTATTTAGTCCACTCCCAAACCCTGTTACAGAAAAATGTGATATTTTCCTGATTCACCCCACTGTAGCTCCAAAATTTTATCTGGAAGCTAAGTATTAATGGATCTCTTTTGTCAAACATCACTAATTATGTTCAACAGGAACTGATTCTTAGGGTCACTGAGGTGGAAAATGTGTTAGAACTGCTTTAATATTCTGGAGCTTGCTTACAGGTTTGTAACTAGTCATGCCACTTAATGACTTGCAATGCAATTCCCTCCCACCACACACACGGTCCACATAATGAAAAAGGGATTAAATTTTCCTATTTCAAATAGCTGCACAATACCATGAGAAAATCTAGTTTGCAGAGGAAAAAAATGAGGGCAAGCTTACACTAATTTCCCTTCAAGATTTCATTAGATTCAACAACAGTAGCTGCATTTACAAACTGTCACTTCCCTGAGACAATTACTCCAGATCACGGAATATGCTTACAACTCAGCATCATGATCATTTTGAGCATAAACTGATTTTAGGGGCTGTTTGCCTAGGATGGAAGAAAAACAAGAAGAAACAACCCCTCAAACCAACTTTTTTCTTTCTGATTTAAATGCATTAAAGCATCTTAACTTTTGTGAAGATCTTTTTATGAGTATCTTCTAGTTGGTGTTACAGGAAAAAATTGAAATGAAATAGCAAGAGTTCTAACTGCTCTGTACTGGGCATAGTCAGGGGCAAGTAAATAAAGCTGCCAGGTTCCAGGATTTATTTGCAATGGATGTGGTTTCATGTCACTCAGCACCAAAAAAGCTGTCTGCACTATATATTTCATGTATTTCCTACTCAAAGCAAGTGCACTGCTGTTTGTTCTAAGCTGCACCTGATAAGCTAAGCTGAAAAGAGAACCAGAGAAAATCAGTTCTGGAGGCTGGTGATTTACAGGTGAGCAGCAGCAAAACAGTTACAGGGAATGGGAACAAGAAATGAGTTGAGGCTATCGAGACAGAGAAAGTAAAGCATAAGGAGAGGGAAATAAACCAAGTGGGAATAGGCAGAATTTCAGCAAAAGCGTTCTCAGAGGTGCTGCTAAGAGAAGACCTTGTCAGAGCAAAGCAATGAGGCCCCAAGGCGTATAAATTTCTGGCCACAACCCAGTCTGTAACTCCCTCCACAGCCTGGAGCAAGTCACTGCTGACAAGGTGAGTAGCACAAGTTCAGGTGACACTTTGGCAGGCACAGGCTCCCACTGCATCATTTCTCGTAGCTTTTGTGGAAAGTCTGCAGTCCACACCAAAGCCAGATTTAATGCTCAGGTTCGTTGGCTCAGGCTTATTGCATCAGTCACAGACCTGCTCCCTGCCACCAAGTAACGCAGGCTGCCAGTGCCAGCAGGTACTTCTGAAGAGTACGATAGGTGGGAGTAATGCAGGAAAGCTAATTGAGGTCCTTCTTGCACCGTGCTTAAAAACTCAGGAGAGAAGATGGGATGATTAGCTTTGATTCAGAAGATCCTAGGGTGAGCTACAGAGGTCAGGTTGGAGGAACCTACATGGAAGTCTTCCAAACAAAGTTAGGTAAAAAGCATAGTCACCATCCCTGGAGGTGTTAAAAAAATGGGTGGATGATTTCCTTAGGGACAGGGTTTAGTGGGGAGACAGGCACGGCTGGACTCGATGATCTCAGAGGTCTCTTCCAACCTTAGGATTCTATGATTCTGTGATTCTATGATTCTAAGATAACAGGACAGGGAAGAGCAGAAAAAAGGAGTTTGGGAAAGTCCTAGGCAAGTAAAATATTTCTTCAATACTGAATCATATGTTATTTCTTTTATACTACAGCGTCTTGGACTGCTACTGAGTACCCCTGGCTACATCATGGAATAATAGAATCAGTAAAGTTGGAAAAGACCTCTAAGAACATCAAGTCCAACCATCAATGTACCTACTATGCCAACATGCCTACTAAACCAAGTAGAAGTAGAAGTCTCTCAGAGTTCAGAAAGCTGGCCCCTGGGTGAACATAACACATAGAATAGAAAGTAAAAAGTGAGGAAACCTCCCTTCAAGTATTTTCCCATTTAATATAATTGATAATCTTCCAAATAACACCCACTGAAGAGCACTTCTATCACATAGGAGTCACCAAAACAACATTGTCTCTGTAACACATGCTTCACGTCCCGTTCATGTGTCGTCAGTTAAAGTTTAGGGTTAAAAGTGAAACAAATATTGGGGCTTTTTCCACTTGTTTTACACGTTTCCTATCACAACAGCATCAAAATTCAGAATGTTTAAAGTTTATAACAGCTCCAATTTTCTTCACAAATTCTTCATCTCTGTAGCAAATTAAAGGAGCAGATGCGCCCCTGGGAAAGTTTCCAGACTGATTTTGAAGAAAGTGAGACATCCAATACTTCTCGAGCTGAGCTGGATTTTCTGATCAATGATAATACCACACATAGGATCAAAGGAAAGCTTAGAATAAACAGCTGATGCGTAGAGTTGCATGAAATGTTTAGGATGCAGATGGTTTCTGTACCTCCCCATGGACTTCTGCTGAAGATACAAACCGCTGAGCCCCATCTTTGATTATCACGCAGATCAACTCTATTGCTTTATCCTTTGATGCAGCTGAATGCTCTGCTTTCCTATATGGGTAACTATTATGTTTATATTTATTTTCAAAGATTAATGAAAGCCTTTTTAAAAAAATAAATATACATGTAAATATTCCACGACTAATATTGTTAAACCAGTATCTTATGACCTGAAATATTTTCTATTGGCTTTTCTCTCCATTTTATGACATCTAAATAGCAAATCCTGATACTTCACCTCTGCTTCCCTGGGCAATGCAACAAAGTAAAATATCAGCTCTTTTGCTTTTAGTACAGGTCCAAACTAACGGTCGCAGAACATTTCAAACACAAGGTTATTCATCTGTTCGGCTTATTCTATTCTAATCTCTAATGTTAATGAGCACATAAAATGCATTTGAGAAAATTCAATTACAAAATTAAGCTGACCATAGTACATCTTAACTACAGAAAGTAAGTTTAATTCTTTATGCATAGGCAAACAAGAATTTCAGGCACGGATGTGAACTAATCTCAGAGGGGGTACGTGAAAGCTGACAGAGATGGTGCAGGTTTTGTAATATATCTCTCCGTAACTGTGGTTTTTAGAACAAAATTCAGTTGAATTAGGTACATCAGGTATAATACTGCAAACAGATGCCTCAAATACTACTAAATGACAATTTAACTAATGCAAACAAGCATAAGCTTAAAATAAGAAGCCAAACAAACCCTGTAATTTCTAATACATACAGTAATATCTTACTTCAGTGGCCAATTGCCCTTTTCCCAATATGAATCCTTGCTGTTTGTCAGGATAATGTGTTCTTTAGGACTATTTTGTTTTTAATCATGTGAATAAAGCCTGTGAGGAAATTGTAATATAAGTTGTAATTCACTCACTTTCTTTCAGTTCTAGAATTTATTCTGGCTGAGAGATTGGCCCAGACAGCTTTCATTTCATGCTTATAACTTTATATTTCCCCTAGTACAGAGTTAGGCACCATTTCTGTTGCTCTCATTGAAATTATTATTCCTGTTTTAGGATCAAAATTGCAAATGCAAAGAGAATGGTTTCATTTATAATAAAAGAAATGAAAAAAAAAATCTCTGAATTATGTTTGAAATGTGTGTTCATTCCCTCAAAAGTACAGTTCATTATACAGTATAAAGCAATATTACTGAACTACATAGCTAGAGCCTTCAGCAGAGCCCTGAAGGCCAGATCTTGCAGCTCTATCACATAGCTGCTGCTAAAAAAAAATAAAAAGGAGTAAATGCTGCAGTCTCATCAGGAAAAAGAAGGGATTAGCAGGCTCTTGTGTGCAAAACTTGCATCTAGAAAGTCTAAGTTCATATCCAGGGAAATGTTTTGAACACCGGCTTTTGGAAACAGATATCAGCTAAAGAAATCAATGTGCAGCAGTGAGACCGAGCTCTCATACCTCCTAAGGAGGACTTTGCTGGTCATGGTATATATTTCCATTTAAAAAGTAATTTCATTATCATGGGACTTTTCCATTCCACTGTGGGACAAAAGCAGGAAATTTAGACATTGAAAATGCACATAAGCAAAGATTTGTTCATCACAGCTGAACATCAAGGCATTTGACTGTTGCGGTGTAAAAGAGCAGGATAAGGATGCCAATCCTGAAGCTCCTAGTCTTCCATCTCTCTAGTTTTGCCATTCTTTGGAATGTAAAATACCCAATTTTAATTCCTAATTAAATTTCCTCAAAACAGGTATGATTGCATGATATATTTCAATCTTGGCAAGGGAAATCACAAGTGTTTCTAGATCTATGTAGATAATTTTCTCCTAAACACTTGAAAGTTCACAGATTTGGAAAGCATCTGAGACTAATTTTTATTGGGAAAAGTGCTGGCTGCTACAGCGGGCACTGCATGCACGGCTAACTGTGCTTATTAGTGATGGCAGCCTACTATGGAGAAAGAAATTAATAGACTATGGGTTGTTCTTATCACAGTTAATATTTCTGCTGTGACTAAATGAGGTCCCTCATGGTGGGCGGGGAAAGGTGATACAATATTAAACTAACTGCATGGATACACTCTGGGAAGTGATAAAGCGGAGTAGGACATGGGAGATATTGCACTAAATGGTAGCTGAAAGGCTTGCTGCTCTGCTCCTCGTAAGTGAATATGTGGTTTCCTAACAAACTGATGACCTCGATTCAATGACTTCAAGGAAAGTCACCGTCTCAGTATTATTTGGTTTCATTTTGTTGTTTAAGCTCTTTGTCCCGCAATGTCCTCAAGCAGTCTCATTGCAAATGCCTTCCCGGGATAAGACCAGGTGGCAAGATCTGCCACCATCGCTCCTTCCGTGCAATGTAAGAAAATAACTGAGATATATTGTGTCCATGTCTTTATTACTTACTGAGGCCAATGGAAAACAATCTTTGACTCTGCATTTTATGTTTTCCTTCCAGTAATTAGGGAGACAATATAGATGATTTTCCTCCAGGTTATTTTTTCCCAAAGGTGCTTCATTTTGGTTTGGATTTGATGAGTTTTGAGCTTCAAGATACCAAATGCTCTCCCACGTAAGCACTCACCCATCAGGGATCAACCTGTGGGCACTGCCTACAGTTCTTAGCGCAGCATCTGCTCCTCCCCAGGGACCCAGATCACCTCTTGCACCATCACCCACAATCAGCATCACACTCTTATCAGGTGAGGAGAAGCAAAAGTGCTCGTGGCAAACGGTCTTCCTGCTTTGGAAAAAATGGCTGGACACTTGTAGTATATTTTAACACCTTCTTAGACAGCATTTCCAGAATTAATCCTGTAATGTACTAAGTCCAAGTCCAGCAACAGGAGCTCAGTTTGCTGTCTGTGTCCTGTGTGACAAGATAATGGCTCAGGAGATTCTCAGATTATCTGCAAAGAGAATTGCAGAGATTATCTCTTCAGCAGAAATTCTTTTCCTTCAGAGTAGCAATTTCACAGGAAAAAAAGGTGTATTTTCCTTTTAATTCACCTGCTCAGGTTCATCTACCAAAGCCTGGATAAGATCCAATCATTCCTCACGCAGAGTCACGGCCAGACAGAGGGTCAGAGTAAGTGCTCTCTAGCAGCTACCTGGAAACAGCAGGAGAAAGCCTTGCAGAGGTTGTGCCATGAAAAGCATTTGGCAATATCTTGTGAATCACAATGTGTATTCGAAGCTGCATTTATAGGTCAAAGCTTGTTACATGCAGTTGTAGTACTCAAATATCCCCTTTAACTATTGCATCTGCAGTCTATACACAGCAAATTTTGAGCTGTCTAGTTTTTTTGAAGCTGTTCAGTGGCACAAATCCAGACAAGGAGGAAAAGTTAAACCTTAAAAAAGGTGTTGGTCCTTTCTGTTATTTTTAATATTACGTACAAGCCTGAGTTTGCATTGCAGACAACAATGTGGGAAGGCTCAGAATGGTAGAATTAAAGGAGCTGCTTTTTCAGAGCAACTGAGAATACTTTGATTTTAAGATGAGGGAGATGGGCACCAAAAGAAGCGTTGAAAGACATCATGTTTGTTTCCAAAAGCAAGGGTGTTTTGCCTCTGTTGGGTTGAAAAGGCTGCATTTCACAATCTTCCAACTGAAAGCATTTTAAAATTTGAACCAATAAAAAATAAGGAACAAAAAAAAGGTTGAAAGATTTCAATAGGACCAAAGTAAAAACAGAATAAATGCTTCAGCTTGTCTCCAAATTTTTGGAGGAGGAGGAAGAAGCATGTTAACTAAATGCAAACAAAACAACAACGAGAAAAGATCTTCAAGAAGTTATTTCTGTCTATCAAAACTAAGTAGATTTTCCATTTTTACTCTCCTCTTGGACCCACTTTTTCCATTTGGCTTCTGAACTGGCACATCTGTTTAGCCCTGGAGGGGAGGGATGGTAAATTGTGGGTGAATGGGAAAGGACAGAGCACAGCCAAGAAATCCTATCGCTCACTACAGGGATAGAAACTGGTACCAAAGGGGTAAAAAATCTATCCACTGCAAAATCCCTACCTACCCTGCCATCTGTAAAGCACTTCATTAAACATTATCCACTACAATTGCCACACCATACTGCAGGAACTCAGGATATTCCAGGGAATGTAAGTGTTAAATTAGAGTGAAATTATGGTATCCTCTTGTAGCTCATTTTACGCATTATTTGGAAGAAAACTTAATGAAGAGCTTTCCATCCAACACAAGAAGATCAGGAGGTGCTCTCAGAAGTACTTCATTTTTCAGCTTGTGTGCTCAGCCCCAACTAAAATTTCATCTCAGTTCCACAATAATTTTTTTTCCTTTTCTAGGACCTGCGATTGTACAAGATTAACATTCAGCAGCTCTGCTTATCTTCATCTTAATAGCATTACTGATGCCTTTTCAAGGCAATTCAAAATGTTTATTAAGCATTATTGAATCAGAAATCAAGCGTGCCTCACCCTCGCCCCAGAGGGGATCCTGGCTCTGGGGACAGAGTTGCACGCTACCCTTCCTTTGCTGCACTGAGAAGCTGCCGCCTTCCCCAGCTCTCAGCCATCTGCTCTCCCACTGCCCTGGCAGCAGTGGAAAATTCCTTTTTGTCTGAAAGGTGAATTGTATGCTAAATCTAGATGACAGGATCAGGAAACATCTTAAAACAAATTAGCAAGACAGCAAAGCAGAGCGAACAAGTTATAAATTGCATGAGCCATTCTCAGTGTCCCTCTGGCCGTGACTCTTGCTCTTTGCTTTTAATCTCACAAAAGAACAGTTACAAGATTAGTTTCCTAATGCTTTTCCAGCCCCTTTTCGGAGCAGAATCTGAGGACCGATGGATTTTAAGCAGTGATATCTCCAAATAGATTCAACGACGCGACCCATTTGAACCTCCAGTGGGACCCACGGTACTGAAATGATTTGCAGAGATAAATCCAGGTACGGTTGTGTACCTGTGTAGCAATTTCTTCCAGAAAAACACACCTGCCTGCCAGGAGACAGCTATCTAGTCCTTTGCAAACCCAGAGGGAACAAAAACACGAGCAGACATTATTTCTATCTCTCTTTCAAACACACATGTGATTTTGTTTCTGTTTGCTCCAACGCCGCCTCCTTCCTTGCCTTCCTTCAATTATTTTTTTCTCAGTTTGCTGAACACAAAAATCCTTCCCATTATATTGTAAGTACATCCAAACTCACCGTGGATTCAATGATGTATTTAATGCAATGCGATGACATGAAGACAAGAACTTCAATTACAATCACTGCTCGACACCAGCTCATCAGCCCCACAGGAGGATGGTACAACACCTAGTGAAATCTTTCATGAAAATTAAGTTCTTTTTATGGTATAAAGTTTTAACATGAATTGCACTCTGGTAACTTGATCTTTCACTACCATCCTGAATGAAAGATAAGTGCCCGAGACTCTTCCTAGCCTGGGACTGCAGAGGGACTCATGATCTCCTTCTCCCTGACTTTAACGCAAGGGTTACTGCAACAAAAACAATGTTGAAAAGACTAAGATACTTCTCACTTGGGCTCAGCTTGCCCTTTGTCAGCAGCTCTATAAAGGCATCAAGGACACTTTGTTCATGACAAAAATAATCCCAAACTGCATCACTGAATTATTTTCAACTAGACTTTAAAAGGATTTTGTCAGGACTTTCCCTAATGTTCTCCCAGTCTGAAGTCCTAATGACACAAAGAGAAGATTCTTGGAAATCTGAGGAACACAAAAATGTTGGTAGGTCAAAGATATTCACCCTTCACCTACCTGCATGAAGGCATGGTTCAATACAGCATAAAGCTGGATTTTCCCATACAAACCTTCAAGAAATTTATTTTCAATGGCTCACAACAACCATATGCGCAACCCAAACTTCTTAATGAATTGCATCCTAGCATCTCTTAAATAACAGAATGGATTTCACAGCTGTACATATGCTGGAACTGGCCATTATAACAACAATAAAACAATCGTGCTCAGAAACAATTTTATTCCTGATCCAGCTAACTTTGAAATATGGAAATTCCATATGAAGGATTCCGAAATTGTCCTGTGAGCTTGATTGTCAGAACTGCTTAATACTAACAGTGACACATGGAAATAACTTTCAATCTACAAGGAAATCTGATGTTAAAAATAAGCACGCTATAAGTGAAAAATCCCATGTATTTTCATGCTCTGCTTGATTCAGTTGTTTTTGTCTAATAAATACTGTGATGAAGTAAGAAGTACAATAAAGTACTAAGTGCTTATCCTCTGGTTTTCACTATAGATCTATTAAATTAAATAGAATGAAGCATAACTAATAGTACAAAGAACCATCTTCTTGTCATGATTTTCAGGTTGTCACTGCAGAATTCACAGGTTGTGGATATTCCCAGTTGCTCCAGAGTACCTATTTGAACTCCGCATCTGTACCTCAATCTTTAAAAATTCAGTCTTTTTACCCACTCAGTCCTTGCAGTGGAAAATACTGCATCCATTTAAGTACAGCCAGACAAATGTGCAATAACACCACAGGAGAAAATTTGCTGCTAATTTTAGGCTATAAGCTCTCACCACTGCACATCTCAGAATTATTAGTGGTCCGTGTCTTTATTTAGGCAAGTCTGGTGCCACCACTGTGCTCCCAGTCTTTGCTAGGGTGACACTTCAGGTGCCGAGGACTCACACGTAGATTAAAAGTGTCCCAGTTCAGTTTGGCAAAGATTGAGAAAGTGATTAAAAATTCTACATGCCTCAGGAACACTGAAAGAAATAAGCAAGGCAGCAAAAGACCTCAGGTTCCTACTTGTCTTCATAGCTGCAGCTGCTGAAGAAATAAATTGGTAAGCCCAAATGATGGAAGGGAGAATAAACTGCATAGAGAAGAAATGCCAGAATAATTAATGACTGGCTGAAACTGCCAGAGATTTCAGTCGCCATTGCAGCAGAACGTGGTAAATAGAAGCAAGGGCCATTCCTTAAACTTCCACGTTAAATTGATGTTGGAAAATATCTACCTCCTGATTTGCTATCCAAATGGTCACACTGTACTGCTATCAATAGTGTTGTGACTAACAAATAAGAAGCACAACTACCTGGATTTTTTTTTTCGCAAGGATCAATTTTTCATTGGAAAAATGTGAGTTCACATTGAAAATGAAGCTTGTTACCAACGTATCCCGTGCAATGAATTTCTGCGACCTGCTCCTTCCCAAAGGTTTTGCAGTTATATATTTTAAGTTTCTACCCAATGTTCGACTCATCTAGGATTGCTGACATTTTAAGCTGATAAAGCCATAAACAATGCACAGATAACTGTACCATGAAAGTGGTTAAAATTCTAACAAATAATAGCACATCTGCTACAGATGAACCTTATATACATCCTCTGTCATTGATTTTAAATTGTGTCCATCCCAATATGGCTGAAAATACATCATGGGGTACCCTGCGTTGGAATGGTGGGCTCATTCATCTGCCCCTGCCATCTTTGCTTTCTGAATAGGCTTCTCCTTCCTCAAAGTTAGGTAGGTTGAATGGTAGCACAGTGCAGCCTTTAAAGCTTGGTCTGCCATCTATAAATTACCTTCTGTCAAGATTTTCAATATAACTCAGGTCGCTGATAGCCAGCTTGACAGACCAGGCCAAATTTTAAAAGGCAGATGTAGAAGAAAAACTGCCATGTCTCCCTTACTTCCTACACATGGCTTGAAAAGCCAGTAAACATTTCAAAGTTTATTTCCTTTGATATGAAGGTTAAAAGGACTTACAATGCAGTTTTTACTGTTGACAGTTTGTATTCATCGCTAAAGGGGAATGGTAAAGATTTGTTTCTTCTCAAATACCGCTTTTAAGTAAATACAAAGCCAGCTTTATTTATGGATGCTTGAAATCAACAGCAGCTCTCAAAAGCTCATCCCTCCCCTTTAGCGTGTGCCCCAAGCACTGCTCCCAGGCGGCGCAGGAAAGACGAGGGCTGCAAGGGCACCAAGATTTGCATGAGCATAGAGCAAAGACAACCTGTTCTTTGTCCAAAGGACATTCAACCATTTCTGTTCCCGCTACGGAGCTACACAGAGCTTGGGAGTAAACATAATATGAGTAGAGACTGCTCAGAAAGACCTTGAAAGGATTTTAAAGAAACGCTGATTTCACATTTAATGTGAGATGGAAGAGTCAACAAGTGTGAGTTGAAAGAGAAGTGCAGCAGTGCTTCATGGTTGTAAATAAGAGAAGACTTGATTAGATAAAGCTAGACCAGAAGGACATAGGGGAAAAAGAATTGTAATATTGCAGAAGACAAAAATGGGAACTAGAGGAAGGAAATTCTTGGAGATACACTGAAGAATTTTACCGCTTGTGGTATTCAAGGCTGTATCCACATTTCCAACTGCTGGAGTTTGAGATAGGCAACCTGACCTTGGAGTAAGAGTTAGAGCACATGAAGCCATGTCAGAGGTGATCTCGGTCCTTGTCAGAAGAAAGAGGTACAGAAAGGCATCACCAACTCACACTTCAGAACAAATGACTAAAACATTGTTCATGGGCTGTGACCAGTAAGACTGTCTTTCTCATCTCCTAAATGCACAATGCAACACTGCTCGGCATTGGCCACAATAAATATGTTTGTTAGTAGTTGAGCCTCCACACACCCAAAACAGCTTATTCAGCTGAGTCTGTTTACTGGAGCAGTGAGTTAGTCTCCTTATGGTGTATTTGCCTTCCTCTTGTGAAAATTGCTTTGGAATTTAATGTTTAAACAAGTTCTCTTTTCAGAAACACCCACCCACACAGCGCACACGGAGTTTGTCAACAATTAACCAGTCAATCTGTCAGTAAAGTAATGAAATACGCTTAAAGAAAAAAATTCTAGATAAATGAAAAAATTACAGACTAAACAGTAAAATTTTTTTGCCACGTACCATGCACATTTTATTGGGAACAACATGACCTGTGCCCTGTGAGAATTAATTATATAGAAGTTGTGGTTAAGACTTAAAAGCAAAGACCTTGCTCTCACAGTCGTGCTTAAATATCTCACAAAGTAACATTCTCTTCAAAAGTCCTTATCAAGGGTGAACAATCCTGTGCTTCTGTTGAGGGCAACGTAAAACATGAGAGCTTCCACACACTTCTGTGTAAATCTCCCAAATACTCAACTTCAAGAACTCAATCAAATTAGATTCCACCTCAGTCATCAACCATCACAGCACTGGGCCAAGACATTTTCCTAAATACATTCATAGGTTCTATCTTCAACACAGCTAAAGCAGTTTATGGAGCCATATCAAATTTCAAGAGATACCATACCATCACACAGGATGGTGCTTCCAGAATACAAAGTAATGTAAACTTGTTACTGTGGCTGCTCTGATTTTGGATTACTTTTACATTTACTTTCTTCAGCTCCTTTTTTGACATTTGCACCTCTTGAATCTATGCCTGAATAAATCTCCAATGCCCTTTCCAATTGCTATAACCTTTGCACCCTCCTGCAAAACTGCAGAAGAGATCCTGGAAGTATTGAAAAAGCTTCAAAATGAGACATTTTGAGAATACTGAAGGAGTTCTTTAAAAAAAAAAAAACCCACCCAAACAACAAATGCCAAACTAAACAAAAACAACAGCAAACAAACCTCCACCAGACTGTGGCAGCACGCTTGCAATTCCATGCTCTAGACGTCTCTGGGATGAAGGACTTGGTCCTTCAAGGTGTTAAGCGCTCTGGCTCTGATTTAGCATTTCATATCCTCAGGGCTCAGCAGATAAACAGTCCCAGAGAGTCAGTGTCACTTATCACCCAGCAGGACACACGTGCTCAGGAGCAGGGAGATCACAGTGTGATTCACTGGTATCGGCTTTAATTATTGTAAAAAAACCCAGAGCCGTAAAGCAATGATCATATGTTTTTAGCAATTCTTATACTTAGGACAGCAAAAAGTCATCCCGATCTTTCTAGCATACAAAGTGTATCATTATACAGCTTGGAGACCTCAGAATTGCTCCGATTAAAACTAATTTTTATGTTTACTGCAATGCTGGAATCATCATCAACTGTTTTCTTTGAAGAATTTGTTAGCTCTCCAGCAGCACATGGGCACAAGTGTACAAGACAGAATATGCCTAAGACATTGCCAAGCAGAATTTTGCCTGGTACAGCAGAATTCATTTTTGAAGACTGAAATGTACTGCTATGAGAAGAACAAAGCCAGTTCCAAACCATAGAATAACATCGCATCATAAATTAATGATCTGTAATATCATTCCATGAATGCTTCATTTCTCTTCTTTCTCCCTCCACATATTTATCTGGTTAAAAAGAAAAATGAGAAGAGAAGAAGAAATGCAAGCTAAGTAGGGAGCTATATATTTTGACAAACTGTCGTGACCTTTCCCATTGAAATTTACATACAAATGTTTCCAAGACTTTTTATTCAATTGAGAAAATGAATTAGCATTTGGAAGGTAAATATAACCTTTCCGGAAAAGATGACCCCAAAGAAATAAAACAACACTGTAAAAGTTATATAATAAAAATTATATTTGTAATGCAATTTTCAGTTGTATATTTTACCCTAGGTGAAAGTCAGATCTTACATATCATGAGAACCACAAGCAACACAACAAAAGATGTAAATTCAGTGTGCAGCAAAGGTTTCCATTAAGGTACCCTGAATTCTGAATTAAGCCAATCTGCACATCCTATGAGCAAGCAAATATTACACACATCTATCCTCAGAGAGAAATGGTGGAAAAGCAGTAAGGCCAAGAGCATTCAGCCCCAGTTTGACCTATTATTCAGAAAACTTAAATACTTTAGGTAAGTGAGGTAGTGTTCAATATTATTTAACAATTTTTGCCTCAACTCTTTGGTTTCCTTTAAACATATATATATGTTATATTTAAGCTATTAAAAGCATTTAAACCTCAATCAGCTGTGAAAGCTTTTCTGCCATTGCTACACTTTCTTCTAATAAAATACCCTGAACAAGCAGAGTTTTGAATGTTCAGGTTGGACCGGCAAAAGTTTTACTAAATCAGTACAAAGGGAGAATTACAGCTTGGGTCATGGCGTGCCTTGTGGTTGGCTAAAGCCCTCGGCAAAGCAAGTGCTACCGGGCTGCGTGACGATACCGCTCTAGGGTCTAATCCAGGATTCCTGCTTTGAGGGTCAATCAGTCAAACAAGTCAGCAGAGCTGCAGTAACTGTGTGTGCAGCTTGACCAAACTCAGAGTTCTCATTTACAGCATTTGACACTTTCCCAGAGGCTGCTGGAACCATTCATTCTACAAAGCATTTGCTTTGCTTCAGCGCAGGCTTCCCAGCGTTCCCACCAAAACATCCTCCAGTCATAAAACATCTTCTGGTAGGTCACAGTGCCTGAAAGCACAATATTTTAGTTCTCCTTGGAAGAAAAAGGCATTTTTAGTCTAAGAGATTCACAGCTGTTGCAAACCAGAGCAATCCCACTGAAGTCAGGGGAGATGCATGACCTCATGATACCTCTCCTCATGCCAAGCTACCTGGGAGATCCTACACTGAGCACTGCCCTGCTTCTGGTTACGTGCTACCCAATAGTTGAAGTATTCTCTGCTGTTTTCTGAAAAGGTAATGTTCCTGCTTAAATCCTGCCTTCCTCATGTCGAAAGAGATTAGAAGTTTCTCAGCTAGGTGCAAAATGCACTGATGTGCAGTGTATTTGTGCCAGTTCCGTGCTGCCAACAGCAGCGCAAAGTGTGTGGGAAGGAGAAAGCTCTAGTGGAAAAGTGAGCAACGTTCATAGTAATTTAAAGAATTTTACAATATTTATCAAATAGATTGCTCACTACTTTATTTTTTCCATGGAAACCTAGATCCTTTCAAACTTCTCCAATCTAGATTCATTTGTGTCCTAATTTCTATCTCAAGTTCTGAGAAATAAAATCACAGCTTGATGAATTTCCGCTCAACTTGTAGATTCTGAAGAGCAAGAGCTTTGACTGTCAAGAGTAGAAATTCTCAATGTCTTGATTTCCTCTCTCTTTGATGCCAATATGAGGCAAAATCTTTCACAGGTTTAAGTAGTAATAACTATTTGATTTCTGAAGAGCATACGCCACTAACATGACCATCTCTCAGGCTCTGCAGTGAAACTTGATTGTTGCTTCAGGAACACTAGGTGGAAATGCCTTTGATGAAAAATGTAGTCAGAGCATGATTTTCAAAATATTGAACTCCCACTGAAACCCAAACTACTCACTAGCTTTAAAGAAAACAGATTTAGGCCAGCATTGAATACAATTTGAAAATCCAAATCTGAAGAATAACTCCACATGGGCACCACTTCCTAAATGAAAAAACACAGGCAAATCAAGTCTAGCTAAATGTAGAAGTACTGGAATTTACCTAAAACCATGCTTGAAGCTTTGTTGAGCTTTAAACAGTTTGTTTTCAATTAATTTGCTATTTTTCCTTACCTCCCATATGCTGAGTTCTGTCAGCAGCCAGGAGCTGGACCGCCACAAGAGTTGTTTCCATGGCATTTCCAGTCTGACTGGGAGCCAGAAACATTAGAAAGCTCATGAGACATTCTGTTTTCAAGAGTTCTCAAGCAAATTTTGGCTGATCCAGGATGTTTTGATGACTTCAGAAAAGCATCCAAACTGGGGCACATCTCATAGCTAAGCTAAGCCTAAACCCTAGAGATGTTTGCCTGCAACAAGGTGTAAACTGGGGAAGCTGAGGTGGACAAGTATTTTCTAAGGTTTATGAGAAAATTTAAACGCAGACTGAGCAGATAGAATTTTAAAAACGAGGTACCCAGAAATATACAACCAACCTATGGTTTTCTGATTTAAATTTTCAAATTTTAGTAAAATCCAGCTCTCCTGCCACAAAAAAAAAACCACAAAAAAAAACCCCAAAGCATTCATTTGGGTGGAAGAAATTTTTCAGGATTTGAAGATGGGGAAGTCTACGCTGGGCTTTCTACCCTGGACAGGATATGTTTCTATATGTGGGAAAACAGACATTGCTACTTTCCCCATTTTATCCAAGGCAAATGTGGACTCCTAAGTTCCTGAGAATATGCCAATATAATTTTCGGTGACATACACTTTTCCTCCCATATACTAGCAAGAGCACAGCAGAAAATCTACAGTCAGTCTTTGCATCTGTAATTCACATTTTCATTCCTGTGACAGAGCCTGTCCTTCAGCTAGTTGGATATTAGCTTGTTATCGAGTTTTCCCTGGGTGCCAAATTGAAACCACAAAAAAAGAATAGTTCATTCCTCCTGAACACTTGTAGCTGAGGTGCCAAGTTAAGAGACATTTGTTATGGTGATAGCTTGCAGCTTGAGCAGTCAGGTAAGTAATGAGTTTTCCTGGAGTCGGAATAATGTTGGAGAAGCCTATAACCTGACCTGAGAGAGATGAGTTTATAGAAAACTTCAAGCCCACCCTAACTTTGGATATTGTGAAGCCATGCACACGTTTTGCTCTCGGCAATTTAGAGCTTCAGCTATCTCCTTGCCAGCCAGAGGCAAATATTGAAACGTGCTCATTTCATACCCTCTCCTGCTGCACACGTCCTGCTTTACTTCTGCCTCCTGACCACGCTTTGATCACCACTTCCTTGCACATTTAATTATCTCAAAGGCTTGTTGCAATCCTGTGGCAATGCTGCCAGGAATGTCCCCGGACAGCAGTCACGCGTTCAGAGGAGAGGACCCCACAGACCTTGTGACTGTGCACTCAGCAGAAGCGCTTGGGCTCTGACCTGACAGAGCCACCGCAGCTGCTCTTTCTGTAAAAAGGAAAATTTTAAGACTCCACTCAGCACCTATTCCTGCACAGCTGAATTTATCTGTGAAAGATCAGAGTTTCTGATTTAGCACTAGTGCACGATGGGGACGGTGAGCCCGTCCGGAGAGCCTCAACGCCTCTTTTAGCACTTCCCCTGTTCCATGGCACAGCCAAACAAGAGTCATGAGAAAGCAACCAGTACGCATGCCCTGACATGGACACTGTTTGCTTCGTGGAATGGTTACACATTTATAACTTGCTTTTTAGCAGCACTTCCCAATAACCAAGGTCCATCAGAGAGGTCAAAAGGCCACTGCAGGAATGCAGCTACCAACAGCTTTATACTCCTGCCCTACCACCTGGCTCAGGGACATGCAGAGAGCTGGCAGGAACATGTAGCCTGCAGGTCCTCATCAAATCCCTAAAACACTTGATATCTCAATACACTATTGGCTCTACTTTTCTGACCCCAAGGCGTCTTCTTTCCCTCAGCGAAAATGTCTTCTTTCTGAACAGAAAGCGTACAACTTCAAATACAGATTTTTCTGCATGTTCTTAGTGGAAACAGAACTGTCTGCTATTGCTAGTGCCTTGATAAACAGGGGAAAAAAAAGCCCCAAACAAATAAAAAATTGAATGCATTCATTTACTCTTCTCTCCGTGAAGTACTGAGTTATCATTTTCTCTAAATCAAAGAGAATATGAATGCTAAGTGTGATTCCAACTTTTCAGTGCAGATAAACTATTTCCTGGCTTCCAATCTCAATCAACCACCATGCAGGAAAATACATATGCATGTTTGTGTTTCTTATTTGATCAATGTCAGGATTGCTTCCATTTGATATCTCAGAAGAAACTAAGAAAACACATTTTTAACATTCACTGCAAAGAGCAGATTCTGCTAGAAGATCAGATTCCCCATTGATTGCACTATTCAGGGTCACTGCTGCAAATTCAGGGTATCAACTGTTTTAGTTACCTCTTCAGGAAACAGACACAACGTATTTCCAGGTCTTTAGTTTTATTAGCTACACCACAGATCCCAAAGAGGCCTCAGCTCAGTTTGGTTTTCTTTCTGCTGCGTATAACGCCCCTGGCTTCTGCTGTGTGTGCTACTTCATTCTGCATTTAAATGTCTTACTTTGTGTTCAGAAATGTGGCCCTCTTTCCTGAACAGACTTGAAAGCTCATAAAACAAGCCAATCCTTTCATATAAATATATTGATTTTAAGAGCATACTTGCAGTTAGGAAGAAAGGCTTGGCTTTAGAGCCGTATTCCCTTCTAACATCTCATGATCCGAGCAGAGAGACGAATTTTGCTGAATCTAATAGGTGGTTACTCATCACAAGGTATAGCTGCAAATTTCACGCAGCAGGACTCCTTTGTCAAAACAAATCCTCTGCTGCAAAAGTCTCTTCTGCGAGAGCTCCACGGGGCTCTGAGTACTTTGACATTTCAATCAACTTCTCTTGGTTCACAGCTCGCATTCGGCTCGCCGTGCTAAGCAGGTTCGCTCTGGAACAACCACGAGGAGGGCGTTCTCAGATCCCTGGCAATGCACTCCCTGGAAGCATTAAGGACGCCGGTGCAGAACCAAAGACAGCTTGCAAGATATTTCAAGGGAGCAGTTTGACATTTTGCCTAAGTCTACTTGCTTTTCTTCAAATATAAAGAATATGCATGTGTGTTCAATGCTTAGTAATCTATGAGCAAGAATTACGAAGAAAATGCATTTTCCCCTTTCCTTTTAATTCCCCTCCCATATTTCAATCTTAAATTGGATGAACCAACTATGCGTTTCTTAGTTTTATTAAATATATAGTTATTGCTATGTCAAACCACAGATACTGGCTGCCATCAACTCCTGGATCAGAAAAGAAGAATCCCAGAAAATCCTCTTTGAGATCCATCTAATCGAATTTTTTTTTTTAGTCCCTAAAGATCAAAGGTGTTCCTAGTACATCTTTTTGACTTTGAAAATTACTATCTAGCTGAAGCAGGGTAAGAAATGAGTGTGTAATTATCAGAACAGAAGTTCTGTGACTTGCTATAGAGCCGTGCTCTTAGAAATAAGCTATCACAAGAAAACTAGAGTAGTAACATTGATTAAATTTAATATCGCAAACTTAAATTTTGCTTTCGATTTTTAGATACAGAAGGAAATATATCAGTTATTTTTGCAAGATAAAGAGAAAACTCTTTAATCTCATGGATATATGTAATCTTGTAGCAGAAGTAAGACTAGGAATATAGATCGATACCTGGAAATAAATTTGGACATGTTTCTTTTGGAGAAGAGAGATTATTGAAGTGAGTAAGAGATGTTGCAATAGCTTATTTCAACAGAAAATGTGGAGTGGATCCATAAATGTACCCATCCACACAAATTCAAGAACTGTGTTGCATATTTTTTAACACAAAGAATAATTGAGCGAAATACCGCAGAGCCAAATATCACAAAGCCAAATCATATTTTTTCAGGGAAAAGAATATTAATTCTGATTTCTTGAAGCTTTTTTTTTTAAAAAAAAAATTATTGCTACAAAAAGGATGAAAGTTAAATCAGACCCTGAGATTTTATTATCATCATTGAAGTTTTTCTGCAAGAGGGAAATATAGCAACAGTAGTGTGGATTTAGGCTGAGAATATCCAAATACAAATTGACCAGGAACAAGGAAACAGAGATGAAAACATCTGATCATTTCAGGAGAAATGACTCATCGTAAATGCAAACTCTGAAACCTTAACGGCTTATCGAGCATATTGCTCCAAGGGTGACAATGGATATTTCGTTGTTTAACAATGATAAGGATTTGTGATGATAATAATTAAATAATAACCATCATAAATGAATCTAATCACCAGGTTGTCTAGCAGAACAGCACCACATGGAGCTCATAATGAATGAATGAAGAGTAAAAGCCAATGATTACACGATAAGCAGTAAGGATACTGCAAAAATCCAAGTATTTTAACTACGCCTCATGTGAAGTCACAATTTGTAACCAAAGCCTGAAAATCATATGTTAAATCCTTTGGAGTGTTCTAGCAGTATCTTGTCTTTATTTATTACTACTTCACTCAAACAGGATTCTTGATTAATTGGTTTACAGTAACTTAGCAAAGACACAGAGGTAAAAATGTAGATTAATTTGGTTATAAGAAATTTTTTACTTTCATCGTTACTCAGTGTTATCATTAGTAAGGACTATTTTTCTCCACTAAAAAGATCATGCCACTCACTGTGTTAAACATAATTTTGCTCCATGAGACGATATCCCTTTGGTTGCAAAAGCCCATTTCTAAGTGAATAATTCTTTCATAGTTGCTTCTATGGAATCCAATTATTAACAATTCTGGAGCATAGCTTTCATGCAATGATATATATATATATTCTCTATAAATTACATACTTATCAGAGGATAGATACAGTAAAGGTTGAATGAGAAAACAAATGCAAGACACAGAAAATAAGCTACTGGTAGAAAGCCTACAAGCAGCTTTTGTTACCTTTTAATTTTCAGTGTCTACCATAGTTGCATTTGGGTTTTCCTCTGTTTTTTCCTCCATTTTTCCCTCGCACTATTTCATATTCTGCACAATAATATGACAGTTTTTGTCTTCACTGTGCTTCAAGACAGCTGAAAGCACGGAAAATAAAGACCAAAACTTGAAAGATTCTGAATGTCGGAACATGACCTTGTTTCCAAAGAAAGAAAAAGAGTATTTTTTTTCTCCTAAGCTCTGACCATTGCATATTCTTGACTGCCAATGTTGGCATGAGGCACCTGAATGGAAAATTCCCACTGCACAGGATGATCCATTTTTCCTCTCTTTGCCTTGTTTGTCGAAGCCCTGAGCGTGTTGCACTGTTATCTCTCTTTTATTTAAGATCTAGAATGATCTTGAGTAAGATAGATAGTCTGTTTTCAGCACTGTGGCAGGCGTCTGCTTATGAATAATGAGTATCACAGACAGACTGATTAATAGTAATTTTATCATGTGGGAAGAGGCTAGAAAGGAGGTCATTGTCTGGAATATATATTAATGAAGCGCAATCAGCATCACACAATGAATAAGGGGGAAAACAGGAAGGAGGAAAAGGGAAAACCATGCCCAGAAGCTTCAGCGAGCATAAGAAGCAGAGGGCCAAGCTGAACAGTGTAAAAGAAGGAAGAACATGAATGAAAGGCAGTGAGGAGTGGAATAGAGATTCACAAAATCTTAATTCATGAGCACGAACGGCCTCTGATTAGTGCTGTAATACTGGTAAAGAACAGGGATGACCAGGGCAGTGCTTCACTGGCAAAATATACTGTATTTAAAGGGGCAGTCTTTGTCCTCAGCTGAATTGCTGAGCACGCAGCATATTTGTGTCAGTATAGCCACGGTCTAAGTCTCGTTCACTCACTCAAACCTGCCATTCAAACACTAAATCACAGTTCCCAGATTAAAGATCTGCCAGAGTGACCACCTGCTGGGATTTCCCTGCTATAGGTATCAGCGTCTAACAATGCCTTCCAAAAAGTACCAGACTAAACTAGCCTAACTCTCAGGGAGTCTGTACAGGAACTCCAATATCCGTAGCTGGAGAGCAGATATTTGTAGCTTCTCAGCAGAAATCTTTTCTACTAATGCAGCCATTCCTGACAAACAAAACACAAGAAGTTTGCAACATTCAAAGCAGCCTCTAAGATGGACATGTTTATATTGCTCAATGGTTTTTTTTTCCTATTTAACAGTCAGAGCAGGCGGTAGTTCACCCCTAGTGACAAATGCTCATCACAGGCGTGCTATAGCCATTCACTAATAGCTCCTAAAAATCTCAACAAACCAAAGGAATAAACTTAGAAAAGAAAAAATAGAAATTACCATGCATATGTTAAAGCTGAAAGCACAGTTTGAGTCATTCTGACATAGAGAGCAAGAAAAGAAACAAAACATACATTTGCATCCACACACAAGAAAACCTATCACCTATATAGGCTGTACGGTGGTCCTTTAGCAAAACAAATATAGAGACATAATAGAAAATAAAAACAACTCTTATTTTCCTACTGTAATTTATTTCCCCACTAGTATTTTTCAGAAGTGGCAGAAATAACCTTGGTATCTTTTCCTTTGAAAATTGGAAAATCCATGGCCAATCAAAACTTTGCATATTGCTCATCACTGACCTTATTTACTGAGTAGTATTTTCATCCTCTAATGAGGTTGTGAATCGATCTGTTTCTGTGTTTGTCTGTTATGGTTTAGCCTGGAGAAGAGGAGGCTGAAGGAAGACCTTATCACTCTCTAACCTGGAAGGAGGTTGTAGTGAGGTGGGTACTGGTCTCTCCTCCTAAGTAACAAGCAGTAAGACAAGAGAAACTGGCCTCAAGTTGCAACAGAGGAGATTTAGACTGGATGTTATAAAAAATTTCTATACAAGAAGAGTGATGAAGCATTGGCAAAAACTCTCTAGGGTGGTACTGGAGTCTCCATCTCCGGAGGTGTTCAAAGAATGCGTAGATGTGACACTTTTTGACATAGTTTAGTAGTCATGGTGATGCTGGGCTGGTAGTTGCACTGGATGATCTAAGAGATTTTTTCCAACCTCAATGATTCTATGGTTCTATAATATCTTGTTTTTAACAGTTCTATATTTATTCTTTTGAAAATAGTGACTTCGCTATGAAACAAGATACTCTTCTATGAATCCCTTCTGTGTCAAAGAAACTCAGAACCAGTACGAGCTCTTCAGTTCCTCTTCCCAATCACATGCTCATCCACTAATTAAGCTTGGTTTTTTCAGTTCCTTCTCTATCCTTATCTCTTGTTAGGAAAATAGCAGTAATTTTTTCCTATTACTCCAGTTAGTCATAAAAAAAGGAGTATAATTGCAATCTTGTTTTATTGTGTTTTTCTCAAAAACCCACACTTTCTCATTTAAGGTGCAATAGAGAAATATTGTTATTGTAACTACTTTTTGTTGTTATTGCTGTGTTGGTTTGTATATCGATTATTACTCTAAGGAAGTTATATAGAGCTCATCTGGGAAAAAAAAGTGTAATGGTGTTTACCAACGTATTTTCAAGGTTATTTGTCTTTTTCTCTTTATGCTTTTCAAAGATTTTTATTTTCAATTTCTTCTTTGTCCCAATATCCACACAATATGACCTCTCTTTTTTTTTTTTTTAACGCAATGAATAACTGCCCTAGTGATATGTAAAGCCAGACAAAAACCTCATTTGCAGTATATAATTTCTGTTTCCAGTCCTGTCAATCAACTGGTCTCAGGCTCCTGCAAAAGTATGTCAGAAGCTGTATTTTTCTTGCTTGTACCCATAATCAGTGTGAAAGGAGAAAGCATATTATTTCATCTACAGTTGCATCGTACAAAAAAATAAGTCTGTTAAACCTCACCAAGGTTCAGCAGCTGTGGATAAGACAAAGCCTCAGATAATTTCTCAGCATCAAGTCTTTCTGCATCAGGTTTTTTTCACCCTACCAGTTTGAAACTGCCAAGGTAGGTGATCAAAAGGGCCATATGCAGCGACTGCCCCTTACAAGCAGATGAGATATCGTGAGGGAAAGGAAGAATGTTTTCACTCTTTCCCCTTTGTGGTTGTTTGGTCTTTTGTGCAGCACAGGATGTTCTCCCAGAAGAAACTGTTCACAATCAGCACACCTTCCTGTGAGGTTTTTTCTGTCCTAGATAAGGAACCTCTCTGCTGAAAGTCAGAGCATCATTAATGTGGTTTTTTGAAAGATATTCTGTTATAGGCATTTAGGGGTCAAGTGCTCTGTGTTAGGTGTAGTGAACCATACAGACCTGTCCATTTCAGGATGGCCTAAGGAAGGCCCATGTCACCCCATAGTGTTTAACTGGAGACCAGAATGGGATCTACAAAGATCCATAACATTAGTGTTCTTGTAGTTGCTCCCCCATAGGTGGATGTGCTGTTTCATCCCATGCCCTGCAGTACCAGCACCCTCCCACAGGTGTGGATTCAGATATAGAATCATAGAATCATAGGATCAGAAGGTTGGAAGAGACCTCTGAGATCACCGAGTCAAACCGTGCCTGTGTCCCCACTAAACCCTGTCCCTAAGGAACTCATCCACCAGTCTTTTAAACACCTCCAGGGATGGCGACTCCACCCCCTCCCTGGGCAGCTGTGCCAATCCCTGACCACCCTTTCAGGGAAGAAATTCTTCCCAATGTCCAGTCTGACCCACACCTGGCACAACTTGTGGCCATTCCCTCTCGTCCCATCGCTGTCACTGGTGAGCAGAGCCCAGCCCCCACCCCGTCACAGCCTCCTTTCAGGCAGTTGTAGACAGGGATGAGGTCTCCCCTCAGCCTCCTCTTCTCCAGGCTGAACACCCCCAGGTCCCTCAGGCTCTCCTCATAGGACTTGTTCTCCAGCCCCTCCCCAGCCTCGTTGCCTTCTCTGGATGCGCTCCAGCCCCTCAATGTCCTTCTTGGAGTGAGGGACCCAAACTGACCCCAGCACTCAAGGTGCAGCCTCACCAGTGCTGAGCACAGGGGCACAATTCCCTCCCTGCTCCTGCTGCCCATGCTGGGTCAGATGTGTTTCTGATACGGATCATCCCTGGGCAGCCCTGCACACGAGCTCCGTAACCACCACAGACACTGCCCACCAGCAAAGCAGACTCAGCACTTTATATTCCTTTCTGCCTTTGTTTTTTTTACTGGTTTGCAGCTTAAATATGAACTGTTTCCAAAAGGCAGTCTTCCTGGATCTTCACCCCCATGGGGTGAAACGGGAGCTCGTTGAAACTACATGTCTAGTGACGTTCAGCCCAACATCAAAGAGAGCAGGAGTGGGTGCAGTTCCAGTGGGTGCCTCCAACCTCAAGTGCTTGCACAGTGAGTAGGAAGGGAACCTACTCCTGGTTCAGTTCACTTTGGACCACTCCTTCCCTCATCTCTACTTTCCTGACATTCATTTCCCCATGCTTGTAAAGTGGGACTGGAGGAAATTCAGTCGTTTAAAGAGCAAAAAGCTGGAAACGCTATCGATTTAATGTGATTTATTTTTGTCACACACTGTGAGCACAAATTCCTATCTGTGAGGAAGGAGTATATGGATTAATAGGATGGCATGCCCTCTTGAAGAACACAGTCTTCTCAGAAATGGGGGGTATTTATCGTTTGCATTTCAGGTATATATCAAAATAAATAAAAAATATATCAAAATAAAACTCCGTCCTAGTTTTTTACCATTTTTTATACTCCTGCTCATTTCAAAATTATATCTTTGTTCCATAAAATGTAAAAGCTTCTGAAAATTGCTTGGAAGGGAATCGCATTAGAAATAAAAACATCACAAAACGAGATGAGCCGTATTTCTTTTTTACAGCTCATCATCAGTTTTCTGAAGAGAATACTTGTTTCGCTGGAAAGAAAACCACTTCAGCTGAAGTAATTCCTCAGATTTTTAATTAGTACATTCCTCTTCAGGACTGAGCTTTTAATAGCTAATTCCTTCACCTGCCCATCTTTCTTAACTCTTGAAAACAATCCTCTCCTCAGTTCCAGCAGCGATGTGTTTTGCATGATGATAATGACAGATGTATCATAAAAGAAACAGTCAAACTGACCAACCCAGAGATTAATTTTACTATGAGTATAGAATAAGTCCCAGCTATACATTATGTCTAATTTTATTTAATTGAATGCAAACAGAAAAGAGTAGATGCAATATTTCCCTGCAACGTAGCCTTGGGAAGCAGTAAAGGCATCAGGTACCCCAACAGCCTTCTGCTTTTGAGGAGCACCTGCCACCACAGACTGACAAGATTTTCAGGCCACTTTGGTTTGTACCACTAATTGCTTTTTCTTTTCCAAGTGCTGCAGACAAGCATCTCCCCCCTCCTGTTTGGGCCCCATGAAAAAACTTTGCTGTCTCCTTGCAAAGAACTTGTGACCTTTCCAGGAGCATAAAAGTTCTGTGCTGACTAGAGCACTGTGTTTTTTCACAGGTGTAAACCTCTCATTCTAAGTTACCATCTGGGAAATCTGTGAAAATTAAGTTAGAACAATATTAATATTTTATCTCATATAATCATTCCAGTTCAGTACTGAAGATCTCGCCACCACTCTTCACAGCGCGCCTTCGAATCTGCGCGCAGAACAATCCAAAGCTCCAGCCACGTATACACAAACATACATAAGGGTTTTTTTTAAAAAAATATGGGAACTGTAGGTAGAGGAAAAATAAGGAATTATTTGGAGCAAAACACATATTTCTCTTTTAAACCATTGTATAGATTATTTTAATGGACTTCAAATTGGAAATCAACTGATTTTTTATTTCTGCACAATATGCTGCCCAGTATACCGCTGCGTAATGATTATTTTTATGTGAACTTCAAGAGTCTCTATTCTATCTAAAAATGTGTACTTTATTGTCTCCTTCATACAGAAGTTTGGGTTTTTTTTTCTCAGCAGTAGTTCCATTTGTCTCACTGCCAGCATCACTGAACCTGAACAAGGCTGTTTACATTTTTTCTGCAATTTGAGGCACCGGAAGGATAAACTCAGACAGCAAAGCATCTGCAAGCACTACCACACTGAAAGCAGGCGGGTGAGGTAGTCTGGTATCACTCACACTCAAACGGGTTGTAAGAGGAAAATTAGAAACCCCTCCCAATTTCTATTGCAGAGGCACAAGGGTTGGCAATTTCACCTCCATCCCTGCAAAGTGTTCTCCTGTTTGTAACAGACAACGTGGAGATTTGGTATTACTGGAATTCCTAATTCCTCAGGTGCATTCCTTATACTTTATACTTTTATTTTCCCTCTATAGAATGAGCACTACAGAAAAAAACTTGTCTTACCCCAGATGCTGCAAGAGCACACTGTCAAGCACCTCTGTTTCAACCCCAGAGCGTCACCTTTGCTTACGCTGTAGGACTTGGATAACTTTATCAACTTACCTATTTTCAGCTGAAGCATAGAA
>VWPV01033152.1:40746-80668 GCA_013389885.1 Geococcyx californianus
CCCCAACAGCCTTCTGCTTTTGAGGAGCACCTGCCACCACAGACTGACAAGATTTTCAGGCCACTTTGGTTTGTACCACTAATTGCTTTTTCTTTTCCAAGTGCTGCAGACAAGCATCTCCCCCCTCCTGTTTGGGCCCCATGAAAAAACTTTGCTGTCTCCTTGCAAAGAACTTGTGACCTTTCCAGGAGCATAAAAGTTCTGTGCTGACTAGAGCACTGTGTTTTTTCACAGGTGTAAACCTCTCATTCTAAGTTACCATCTGGGAAATCTGTGAAAATTAAGTTAGAACAATATTAATATTTTATCTCATATAATCATTCCAGTTCAGTACTGAAGATCTCGCCACCACTCTTCACAGCGCGCCTTCGAATCTGCGCGCAGAACAATCCAAAGCTCCAGCCACGTATACACAAACATACATAAGGGTTTTTTTTAAAAAAATATGGGAACTGTAGGTAGAGGAAAAATAAGGAATTATTTGGAGCAAAACACATATTTCTCTTTTAAACCATTGTATAGATTATTTTAATGGACTTCAAATTGGAAATCAACTGATTTTTTATTTCTGCACAATATGCTGCCCAGTATACCGCTGCGTAATGATTATTTTTATGTGAACTTCAAGAGTCTCTATTCTATCTAAAAATGTGTACTTTATTGTCTCCTTCATACAGAAGTTTGGGTTTTTTTTTCTCAGCAGTAGTTCCATTTGTCTCACTGCCAGCATCACTGAACCTGAACAAGGCTGTTTACATTTTTTCTGCAATTTGAGGCACCGGAAGGATAAACTCAGACAGCAAAGCATCTGCAAGCACTACCACACTGAAAGCAGGCGGGTGAGGTAGTCTGGTATCACTCACACTCAAACGGGTTGTAAGAGGAAAATTAGAAACCCCTCCCAATTTCTATTGCAGAGGCACAAGGGTTGGCAATTTCACCTCCATCCCTGCAAAGTGTTCTCCTGTTTGTAACAGACAACGTGGAGATTTGGTATTACTGGAATTCCTAATTCCTCAGGTGCATTCCTTATACTTTATACTTTTATTTTCCCTCTATAGAATGAGCACTACAGAAAAAAACTTGTCTTACCCCAGATGCTGCAAGAGCACACTGTCAAGCACCTCTGTTTCAACCCCAGAGCGTCACCTTTGCTTACGCTGTAGGACTTGGATAACTTTATCAACTTACCTATTTTCAGCTGAAGCATAGAACGATATATCAGAAAATCTGGATCATCAACCTGATTTAATGGTATAGAATAACTTTCAAGCATTGTAAGACAGGGTGATTCATCACAGGGACTGATTCCCAGGGCTCTGCTTCGTGAAAGGCTTGGTTGGGTAAGCACCAAACGAAAGCCAGAAGGAAAAAAATAGAAATATCCAGCAAGCATCCTTCTCTTTTTTTTAAACCACAATTAAACACAATAAATGTTTACGTAAAAATAAAGCTCTAACAGCTTCTGAAAAATGAGAAAAAGCACAATGTTGGGGTAACAGCTGGCTGTTTCAAATCTGATTAAGCCATGTTGATGAAATTTAAGAAAACTATAAAGTCGCAAAGTCACACAAAGTATAAAGAAAAAATAAGTCTACGGAGAAGATTGTTCTATTTCTGGAAAAGTAGGTTTGCTTTTCAGAGGGCAGAAAAAGAAACAACTGCTTAAAATATATCTTTTCTGCAAGCTGATACCAAGCCTAGGGCCTGGGTTGCTGAGAAATTTCCCCTAGATGCGAGGGATGAGTGGAATATTCAGTCCCCAGCTGTCCTTTGCCATCTGCAACCGAACGCTGGAGTCTGGGTTGGGTCAGAGGACCCTTTGGTGGCTCAGGTTTGCCAGGAAGTGCCACTGGGAGTGGATCTGGGTGAGAACAGGAATCAACACAAGGTGCAGTGGGGGTGGATGGAGGTGGGAAGGGCTCAAGACCTGTGCAGGTCTTCTGGGCTTGCCGTGAGGGCGACACATCCCTCTCACTTCTTGAAACCACCGCAGTTTTAACTTTTCTTCAGGCTCTGTGCTCCCAGAGTGACAGCAACATTTCTGTCTCCCGGCTCATCATCGGGTACTGTCGGTCTCGTGAGGATCAACATCTCCCTGCATCGAGCACAAGCCTTGCTTTGAATTTGCGCAGACTACATGGGGAACATTTTTATCCAGGAAAAAAACATGTTATATAACAGGAAAGGGGAGCAAAATATGGAGAGGGGAAAGCATGTGACTAATTTTAGGTGAAAAAAAAACTGAAGTCAGGCTCTGATTTTCAACTGACCGAGATCTTCCCAGGCCTATAGGTTCATTTTTAATGTCATGGAGAAATGATATTATTTGTTTGTCTGAACCTTTTTGAATATATATTCTTAATAATAACTAGAGCTGAAGTTTTAACATGAGGATTTTGAGATACCTAAACATAGGTACCTCTAGAAATTATTGCAGAATTTTCCACTAAGGAATAAACTCTAATCAGTAAATGCTATTTTATTGAAACTATCATTGAAACTACCAGACATTTCAGTATGTAATAAAATAGAAGCTCTATGACTCAATAATGTTGAAGCACCTAAAAAAGAGCCTGAAATTCTTTTGCAGATTTTTAATGTCCCTGCTTTTGCAAGTAAAGCTTTTATATTAATTAATGTCTCTTCATGCTTATGGATTTGGAAATGTCCCAGAAAAGAGTTTCTAGGGACTAGAAGCCTCTGGCAGACATCAGCAAAGTATAATAGGTCAGAGAAGAAGGGATCATTTTTTAATTTATTTCTCTGTGTATCCCATTGTGAAATAATGAAATGGCTCCTGTAAATTAATATTAAATCAAGATCCCAGGGAAGTAAAACATTACATTACTATTGATTCTATACCTTTATAAACAGCATTATACTTTCAAGCTTACGAAGTTGCATTTTCTAGGCAGGGTACCTTGTATTTTGGTGGGATCCATTAGAATGAGTGTGCAAAAACTGTGAATTTTAATTCTCTGGGAGATGCAAGCCTGCACCTGAGTGCTGAATTCCATAACGTTTCAGTAGGAACTGGTCTTTTAAAAAATGCTTTCTTTTTAGCTCAGCTTTCAGAGGAAAGGTGACTGGTGTAATTATCCCTGCTGTCACTCTCAGCTCTGCTCTTTACCTTTTCAGCCACCGAACAAGTGAAGTTGGACAGGAGGCGGAAGGATTAGGCTGTAGATCAGGTCTGGGCAGTCAGTTCTACTACTGTTTTCATAGGATTTCTCTTCAAAGAGTTAAGCAACTATTTTATAATAGTGGAGGCTTTAAAGAGATTGAAGTATCTTCTTTGTACTGTGAATTATAATTTTTTCTATAGTTAAAGCCCAAATGCACAGGTAGTTAATAGTTAATTTGAAAATGCCTTAACTGCAACAACTACCCTGCCAATTTTCTCTTATATTTGAGATCTACCTTCACTGAAAGAATAAATATTTTTTTTTTAAAAAAATGTTTGTCTGAAAGGCATTTTGGACTATTTCCTTGAATTACACTAGATTTTTCTTCTTTATTTGTATTATTGAGATCTAAAATAGTGACGTGTTACCATCCACTGTACCTCACATAGAAACTGAAAGCATGAAACAATCAAACACACAGGGACTAATCATCAAAAAAAAAGGGGGGGAAATGAAAACTAAACAAAACCAATGTGCTCTGGGGTAGCTCAAGATAAACACTCGTGCACAGGAAGACGACAAGTTTTTCTTTCCTCTGCAGCTAGAAAAGACACTACCATACACCAGAGGAAAGAGCCCAATTAAGGCAATTAAAGAAGCCACAATCAGGAGCTGACCAAGTTGAAAGCTTTTCAAAGTGCTAACAGTCATGTTTGTGATAGATGACATTTCTGTGTGCTGGGGTATTTCATATATTTTCTTTCTTGCCTTAGCTCCTGTCTGAGCCGTCAGGGAAAGCATTAGGCTTCTACCTTAGTGTAATTTATACCCTGTTACAAGTTACACAGAAGTGCTGTCATTGTAAATTTGGGTCACAAGAATAAACTGGAATCACATTTCTGCATCTTCTACCTTTCTTAGTAATAATTTGGCATTTTTATTACCAAAATCTTAAATCTGGTGGAGTTCATCATAAAGGCAACATGAGAAAAGCCAAGCTAGCTTTACTCTCAGCTGTGAATAGTTGCTAATTTGGGAGTAAGGATTACTACTCTGCCCAGAAACAGGACTGGCTTTATTACTTATATTTGCCTCTGGGTAAATACCAAAAGATCTGCACGGGTTGATAGCCCGGGTGCAATCGCAGTGGAGAAAACCCTTGACAACCCTGCGAACAAGCCTGATTTGAGCTGTATCCCAGTTTTTCCTTTTGCTTCTGCACCCAGAATCAAAACATAGCTTGGATGGAAATTGTTTATATCTTATCCTAGTAATTTCACCATGGCACAACCATCTGTTTCCAGCCTGCTGCCTCTAATGTACATCAGGAAAATACCAACCCTAGAGATTCCCTGTGCTTGCCAGTCAGGCAGAGACAGAGCAGGCTTGGGCTTTGTGTGCTCCGTGTGCCACTGAGATTCACTGCATCAGCAATCCTGGAAGGACACGGTGTGAAAAAAACCAGGACCATGTACTCTGGATTGCTTCACTAAGTAAGGAAAGGGAAGGCTCTAAACACGCACTAAACTCAGAGGGAAAACTTTTCTGATTAATTCCCAGGAGGTAAAGAAATCTTAACTCAATTATTCATTTATATACTTTTACTGCAACCCATCCTCCTCATCTCTCTCTCCCTTTCCCCAAGAAAAAACAACAAGCAAACCAGCAACAAAATTTGTCACATCAGACCCCTGTTTTAGGGCTGATGTTTAATCGTAAAGGATAGAGTCAGATGGCCCAAATTAGGCAGTAGAATACTTAAACACATGCTTAATTAAAAAATTAAGTATTGGCATTCAAATATATCTTTAAATGCTGTGTTGAATTAGGCTGTAAAATAGACTGTCACTCTCCAGTCTAATTTTCAGCTGTCGTTCTCTTTTCTGCAGGAACTTGAGCAGTCTCCAACCAAGCTGCTACGCTGGTTACTTAAAGCGCATCAGCACCTGATTACCTGCCAGCTACAACTACCAAACAGACTGTTGCAGCTTAAAAAATGTCTTTGACTCCTATGCTGGCCTCTAAAAAGCCTTTCCTGTCCCAAGGCCCTCTTCCCTCTGATAAATGCAAAATTCCAGGAGACTGTCATTAGAATTGTTTATTTTATCAGCCTGAAGGAACTGTAGGAATAGCGTCTAACATCAAAATTTTGCAGTAGCCATTTTGCAATATTGCAGCGTGCTGCTATATGGAATATTGTGCCATGGAGTTTTCGAAGTTAAATTGTGCAATTTTCGTTATAAATTTACATGATCTAACAATTATTGCAAAGTTTTCCTCAAAGCATCAGCACTTCTGCAGTTCAGTGGGTTTCTAAGTGAGCCCTCAGAGCTGCGATACCAACAGTCTTGTGTTGCAGCTTCAGTACTGGGGGACGGGGAGACTGAACTACCCAATAGTTTGGGGGGGGCCTTTCTCTTTTACAAGAGCACATTTCTTTTTCAAAATAACTACATTGCCCTATCCTTCTGCTTGGCAAGCCTTTTGGAGCCTCAGCAGGAGCAGACTAAGAAGCACAGCTCTATAGTTCACTTACAGTCTGCCAAGACGTTGTTTCAATAAGAGTTCCCATGATACTTCTCACCACTTCTTTGAGCACGCTGTGCCTAGAAGGACACACAGCTTTTAAGAATTTCCATTAACCCCGTCTAGCATGAAACACTCTACAATACACCAACTCATCCACAGGAATAAAACCCCAACATCTATATATGTATATATTGAAGAAAGCAAAATGTTGAAAAATGCTTTTTGATATTCTGAGTCATAAAGTTTTAAAAGGAAAAAAAGCCCCACCAAAACAAAAGCCCATGAAGTGTCCTTTAGCTGTGGAAAAGACACCTGTGTTTAATTTGGGCAAGCCAGGTGACCTGTGGAGGGCTTGTGGGTATTTTTTTCTGAGTGCTGGGAGCTGGGTGATGTTGCTTCAAAAGCAGCATCAGGTGGTTGTGCTCAGCCGGCTTTTAGATGTTGCAGGATGGGGCTGGATCCAGTGCTCATTTCTACACTCAGCATCTCCCCAAGCCTGGAGACACTGAAAGGTACGTGTGGGAAAGCTTGCAGCAGGTGTCTTTTTTTTCTGATTTAGATGCTCTTAAGTTTTTCCTGCTTAAAAAGTGAATTATCCTGGCTTGTATTCTCATAAAGCCTCAGTTTAATCTGAAGGAATTTTGATCTTTGCAGGGAGCTTGCTTGAGAAAAAGCCATGCCTTTTTCAAAGTTCTTATCCTTGCCTGGTCCTTGGAAATGTCAGCATTGCTGAAAATTGCTAACAATATCTTTGTGTTTCCAAGGTGGAAGCATTTTGTTCAATGGTAATAAGGAATTTTGATTGGTGATAATAAAAAGGACATTTATCGGGTGCTTAATTGTTAGATTTAGTACAAGTATTTGGATTTCTCAAGGGAGCGAATGGAGAACCTGGAAGCTGGCTTTACTTCTTCAAAGTGACATTTTTAGTAAAGATAACACAATGAAAGCCTGAAGTTAAGAGTTGCGTTAGGGAAGCAAATGGCAGCAAAGGCAGCAGAACATCAGCTGCTTTTGTGCTTAAGCAGCTGGAAGCTGCTGCCAACAAGCAAAGTTTTAATGGCTCAAACACAAAACTACTTTTGACTTGAAGACAAGGACTGGTGTGGGGAGGAGGGTGATGCCTTGCCCTTCTGGGTGATCATGGGAGACTCAATGGAGCTGTTGCTGTTAATCAGTTAAACGTAATTTTGGATTTTGAGAGAAGAAATAGTTTGAGATTCTGGAATTGGGCTGGCCTGGAAAACTGATTTTACTGCAGCTCTAATCAGAATGCGTTCCTGTGTTAAAAGGCTGCTGTAAAATGAGCATCACTAAAGGTATTAATGTTTGTTTATTTTTTAACTAACTTTCTGGATTGAATGGGGGAATTATTCCTTATCGTGGATTAACTTATTAAATTCTCCTGCGTTCGTTGATGATGGTGTTTAGATGAGTGAGTCAATCAGAGCGTTAACAGCCTGGGGGGTGTTGCAATATTTGCAGTGCGTAGCCAGTTCTAAAAGCCACTTCACAGAGCAGCTGGTGACAATACAATGATGCTGCCCAAGGAAGACTGTTAACCTGCAAGGCAGGTGACAGCTAGATTTCATCCATCTCCCTACGCTGCCTTAATGTGGGCCTTGTAGTTGTGACATCCTAATTGCATTTTAGGCCACTATAAATTTCCTGCATGCTTTGAAAAAAGTCTTGACTCTCCCTCTACTGGAAATTCAAATTGTTCTTGTAATTGCCAGCACACCTTTTGCTCTGCAAGGGGAAGTGGAAGGTTGGGATGACCTTCAGGTTTGCTTTTCCCCCAAAGGGACGTTTTGGGTCAATCCCATATACAAATCTGGATAAGTTTAGTGAGAGTTCAACTTGTGCAATGCATTAACTCAATGGCCATGCTTTTATTCACTATTAACTCCTGTCACTGCAAACAGGAGCTGCCTCTGTTTACATTTCCATACACAAAAATCAATTATCTCAAATAGATCTGCAACTCCATATAATGATTCCATCCTTTCAGAGGAATTTCGGGGTTTTCATTAAAAACCAAATTAAATGGGTGGATTTTTAAGTGAGGAGAAAGGGATGGAACAGAGTTGTAGGAAGAACTCGGATGTTTTACAATAAAAATATTATAAATAAAAATACAGAGAATATTGCACCATTTTGGCAAGACCTTTATTAAAATGTGCAGTGGCTTTTACAGTCTACTTAGTTGTTTAACTGGATTTCAATTAATTCACTTACAGCTTTTAATACTATCTTATAAATGTTATTTTATTATATTTAGGATTTTTTTAATTAAAGATTTCTTTAGATTTTTTTTATATTGTTAACACAGCTCTTGTTCTGTGAATAATAAGACAGAGATAAGGAAAGAATAGAACTATATTGTTTACATTTTGTTGCAAGTAAATTCTCTGTAGCTTTTATTACAATCCTTAGTGCTTAGCAAGAACTTCCATTTAAGACTGATACACGTACATTCAATTTCTTGAGGCTGCCCACTGTACTAAAATACAGCATGTAGCTATATTTTCAATTGAAAATATACAGGTGCATACAGAAGAGCCTTTCCTGGTTTAAGAATTCCCCTGGGTAGTCTCTATCCACCATTCTTTTCTCTACTTTCTGTTTCTCACTTTTGATTTTATGGTTTCATCACAGCTCTTGCAATAAATCACGGGTGCATTTGTAGCAATAACTCTGCAGACAAACTGGTTGCTGCCTCCTTTCCAGCTATTCCAGCAGTAGTAGGTTATTCATAGTTAAGAATAAAAACAGATATATAAGGCAGGACTGTGTTGCTCTCAATAAAATCATCTTATTTTTCTTTTCTCGGAGCTTAGCTCTGAAAGGCATACTTTAAAGTGTAAATATCTACTTACATTAAAATAATACATTCCATTCTTAAACTTAGTTCTTAAATCTGGTAATGTGAACAGACCCTACTCTAAAGACTCAAAAACCTTATTTCATCTCTCTTGGCTTCCATAGGAATCATTGAAAATTGTCCAATGTTGGTTTTCAGTGACTCTTGCGAGTTTGTTTTTTTTGCTATATGTTCATGAATTTGGATGTTTTGGTATGTCAAGTGTAACAGCTGTAATATCTGAGGGACAGCTGCCAAAAATCATCAAACTTACTGAATTCATTGGTAGTAAATATTCATGTAATAGTGTTAACTTTCAGTCTTTTTAAGAGGATTTATATCAAAAGTAGAGTGTTGCCTTGTCTGTAAGGTTGTACTGAGTTGCTCTCTCCCCCTTTCGGAGTGGAGCGAGGGAGCAGCACTGGGCAGTGGAAGCAGAGCTAATCTGTGTTTGTCACTTCTGGACCCTCGCCATGAGTTGGAGTGGATTTTTGAACACGAATTAGCTGTAGGAGCTGGTGTTGGACTGAAAATCATTGTGTAATTCATGCTACCTGTTAAAGGCTATTGCCGCTGCGCTCCTAGCCTTTCTGCTGTTGCTTTTGTGGGATTTGCTGGATCTTTGCTGCTGAGGGCTATTTGCTGCAAAAGACGAGAGTAGGAGTCTGGTCCCAGCTCCATCCCCGACTCATGGAGATGATGTGCGTGCCAGCACGCTCAAGGGTTCCATCCAGTCTTTTAGTATCACAGTATCACAGTGTTGTGAGGTTGGAAGAGACCTTTGAGATCATCGAGTCGAACCTATGGCCCAACACCTATACCTGCTACCTACACCTACTCCTACTTGTCAGCTACACCATGGCACTAAGTGCCTCATCCAAATTCTCTTTGAACACCTCCAGGGATGGTGACTCCACCACCTCCCTAGGCAGAGCATTCCAATGAACAATCACCCTCTCAGTGAAGAAATTCTTCCTAATGTCAAGCCTAAAGTCTTGCATGACTCTGCTTTACGTCCACAGGAGCTGGCGTACAGAGATAAGCAGTCAACTTTGGCTTGTGGTCAGGACCTCTCCTTAAGACTGCAGTCAAGTTTTACAGTAAATACTACTGAGTGTAACAGTACCGACCCGCCTGCATGTCCAGTGCACGTATTTCAACTGGGAGAGGTGTTTAAACAAATCTGTGTGGCCCCGTGTGCTGTTCATAACGTTTAACAAGGCGTTCATTCTGCTCTTAACAACTATATATTTTAAAAAAAAAATACTGTGTCTGTTGTCAGAGTACTTAAACCCTGGTGCTTTTTCTCCTGTTAGTTTATATTGCCTAAAGCTTGTAATCTTTCTAAACTTCTGCCCTCGCTGTCATGATGTGTGCACGAGAACTTCAGTCGAATTTTGCACCATGTAATGTAGTTTCTTTTTCAATGTTTTCTTTCAGTGTGTATTAATGTCTTCTAGACTGTGTCCATGCTGACATAGCCTCGTGCAAGAAGCACCAATTTACCTATGGTTTGCTGTTCATTTTTTCATATATCTCTAGTGCAATTCATAAATCCATGCCAACTTCATTTTTCCACAAAGTCAATGCTTCTTAGGTTCGCTTGCCAGTTAATTGGAAGTACTCTTGACAGAAGTGACAGATATGCCTGAGGAAGAACTAGTGTCTAGGGGAGAGTTTTAAGATAACTTAAAGCTGAAATTAATAAGTAGATGAGTTTCTAATGATGCTCTTGAATGAAGTGGTTAATCAATAAGGCACAGTTTGAACAAAAACACTCATTCGTTATAAGTGCAGAGGTTTGTCTGTGGCTAGAAAAGAGGAAAATATGAGCAAAACTTGCTTTTGTGATGTTAACAGGATTCTTACAGATAAGTATAAATATATATATATATATAAAAATATATATATATTCCAGAAATGCATCATAAATCTTTTGTGGTCCCAAGAAGAATAAACAAGGCTGGTTCTAGGAAGTGTTGATTGAAGAATGTCTCTGCTGCTGGTGCAGGCTATGTTTATGCCTTGTTCTCTTGTTTTATGCAAAACAGCCTTAAGGACCACAGCTGCCACCTATTTACCAAATGGACAGGCTGCCATAAAGCAGACACTGGTACAATGATTTTTTTTCTCCTTTGTTTTTGTGTATTTTTCTGATTCTACGTTCAGTGCTGTTTTTAGAAACCCCTAAGCAATCTCCTTATCTCTGTGGGGAACAGGTTTCCCTACAGCTGTTTTCTCTGTGAAGACTTTGACTACTCAAGTGTCCATCAAGCCTTATAGGTGCAAGTCCACGCAGGCTGTACCGTAACTCTTAAATGCCTTCTTGTAGTCTTTCTCATTTAATGTTTAAATTTTAACTGTTTTATGTCAGGTGACACAGGCTACTTGCTATGCAAAAGCTATCGACAGACTAACGCCTTCTGCACAACCATCCTTCATCCTGTCTGCCCCATGCTGTTTCCTCTAAAACTGATTCTGTTTTCTTTTGACACTGTTGGTTTTGTTACTGGCTCTGAGATTCAAACCCATGCTCTTCCATATTGCTGATAGCTGCTACAAAATAATGTTCTTTAGTATCTGTAAGCCTTTTCGTTGCTCTCCTGTGGGACGTGCGGCTCTTCAAATGAAGATTTCTTGATATAAAGGTAACTCCCCCACACTTAAATTATGGAAGTTTCATGCCAGTTATACAAACCCAAATCCTTATTAAACCACAGGGTAAATCACAGAATCCATTGCATGTGTTGTTTAGCCAGAAGGATAACTTGGGTCAGGAAATGCATTCTCCAGGTATTTTCTCTCCATAGAACTCCTGAAACAAGTTCCCTATTAAAGATGGAGATTCAGCGTAAATAGTTTCAAAATGGGAGTTTATGGTATCAAGGACAAATTTGTGCACCTATGTAGTTACCTGCTCTTAGCAGAGCATGGCAAGCAGGCATAGCTGGGGTTTGGCCAAGTAGGACTATTTTTTCACGTGCCTTTTGCTTCTCATCTTCCTGTGCAATGAATGCTTCGCATTGCAAGGCTGAAAGGGGCATTCTTGGGCAGGGGTTCTCTTTGCTGAGCCATCTGGTGGATTTTAGCTGCAGTCAGAGGGCTGTCCAACTTCACCAAGCATCTGCCTTGTCAGAGTCCAGCTCCTCTGCCTTCACAGTTCTATAGTTGCGTGATACTTTTCCAGCTTGTTTTAAATCGTATAACCCAAAACATGTTCCAAACCAAGATGAAAACGGTGGTACTTTTTGGACTGATTTTTTTACCCTGTTCCTCAGACACCAACTCTGTTTTGGATTTGTGTGCTTCCCTGGGTTTTGGATTCAGTCTAGGCATAAAAATTCCTCATGTAGATGCAGTCCGGCAGCAGGAGATCCCTTCGGGCTGAGACTGCGTTGCCTCAGAGCGCTGTGAGTCAATGCAGAACTGAAGGTGGGATGCAGTTTCTTTTGTCCTAATACAAAGTGTTTTCGATTGTACCTTTTGTTTAGACTTTAAGCAATAAACCTGCAGTAACAGCCATATGGGAAAAGCAGCTGAGCACCTTTTGTTCTTATTTTCCTCCCCACTCTTTCCCAGTCATTAATGAACGTTTGAGCTGTTATTCCTGTAAGCACTATGTAATTACTCACGTATGACTTGAAGACAAAATAAAAAAAGGGGAGGAAGTGGAAAAACTTCCACAATGCCTCCCCAAACCACACTGGTGTTCATCTGTGCCTCAGTGCAATGATGTACACGCCTGTGAGTTACCTTGTTCTCCTTAATGCTCTTTAAGGGAGTGGATCCCTGCAACAACATAAGTCTTATTCCACAAATACCGCCTGTGGGAAAAACCCATTAGGAAAATCAGCTCTGTTTATGCCTAAGTAAATTTTGAAGCAAGGAAAAAAAAATTGACTGCATCAGGGTCAGATAACAAAACTCTCATTGGTTTTGGTAGGATCAGTATTTTCATAATTTGTCCTGGTTCTCCCATAGACTGAGAAGAGAGAGAAAACGCTGCTGTGAGTAAAGCAGGAGAGTCATCCAAGAAACACATACAAGTGACAGTTGTCAAACCTATTTAAAACTGCTGATGAGAATCTTATTTATAAAAGTACAGTCTTGGTAAGAGCAGGAGGTTTTGCAGGAGTTTTCTGATTTTATTGTATATTTTAATATGACTTTATGAAAACAGATGACATATTTTTTTCAAGGTGTGTAGGAGCATGCGCTAAGCATATCGGAAGCTGGCTTAATTAATATTTTGTAGTAATTCATAAGTTTTATGTTGAAAATTGGACAGGCTGGTAATGTTATGCTGGAAATTAGAGATTTTCATTTCTCTCTGCTATTTCAACATTTGAATGAATTTTAAAAAAAATAAATAAATCTCACTTTCTTGCACGGATTATTTGAACTAATTCTGCTCATTTTTCTCCTGGGACTACAGGAGGAGGTGAGGGGGTGTGTGGATTTGGTACCATCAACCCTAATTGCATCCCAAGCCCCTGCTGGAAAAGGAAACATATTTTTCCCCTCTCACACAGTGGCTAAAATGGCTTTTCTCAGCCTGCTGTAAAAGGAGCAGGCTTTTATCGCATCTCCTCTTGACCCTGCGTGTTCCCTCAGGGATGCAGTTTTCTTCTCATAGATGTCTCTGTTACACAGAGCTATAAAATCACATATGGCCAAGCTGCCACCAGAGCCGTGTGTGTTTCCACTGTGGGATGCACTTCCACGAATATGGCAAAGCTATACTTTTCCTAAATTATACTCCTTGCTGAAACCAAGTATTTTTCCAGTTTTAGTGGTTAATGTGTGTTCACTGAGCTGAACAATACTTGGGTCTGGAAACTGTGAAACTGTGTATATGAATATAAGGTGTTTGCTGACTACCTGCTAGAGCAGTTAAGCGTGCTTATACATGGGAAATACTCCTTTACAGTGGCTGCATAGGAATGGGCTGGTTGGCCAAATAAAGCAGGCAGGCTGCAATCACCCCTCTGATTACTAGGAGAAAATTATGGATGGATTCTGTGTCAGTTTTCTTAATTACAAAACCAAGACTGAGTTTTGGGGTTATCAATCTTATTTATTTCACCAGTCATTTAAAAGAGTGTAGAAGGGAACTTTTTTAAGCATTTAATTGTCAAATAATCATTTTGGTGAGTGAGTGTGGTCTCTGTTATTACTGGCCATCCCAACTGTGGTTTTCTCCTTGGGAATTCAGGATAGTGAGAAGTTTCGCAATCGTGTGCGCGTTAGACTTCTGGCTTTCAAATCTATTATTTTCTGAATGCAGTTTTATATGATACTTTAATTAGTGCAAATCCTATTACAGTGTCAGCTCTCCTTGCAAACCAGATGATCTGAGCCCGGAAGAAATAATTTGCTTTTTGTTTTCCCATGACAGGATGACAAAACTGCTGGCTTAAGGTTCGACTGAAGCTGATGGTATCTGGCAGTTGACTAATGGCCCTCAGGGTGCATCCACAGGGGCTGCACTTCTCTTCCTTATTTTCCTCATAAGAACTAATTTACTGTATCATCTGAAGAGGTTTAAATGCTTGACTAGAGCTGGCTTTTTGACAGCTTGAGTCAAGAGGCAGGCCTGCTACTGTAAAAAGCATAAATTTACAGGATCTGTTCTAAGTTTAAATCTTTCACATCAGCAAAAGTTGTCTCTACCTGCCTGGTGATGTGCAGCACAGTCTGTTGAAATAATAAAGATGGGACTTCAAAGGAGAAACCTGCCAAACCAGGAAGCTCCTGCAAACACTGGCAGAAATCTACTCCCTCCCAATGGATCGCAGTGCAGTTGAGGGTCTTGTAGTATGCAGAGAGACAGACTGGTTTGTTCAGGGTCCTGCCTAGGGTAATCCAGTTAATAGACATGCACGTGCATATATGTAAACAAATGCCTTTCTATATTGCCATGCTTTAAACTCAACTGGCAATGACGCTCCACCCAGCTCTGTGCTCACCCCTGGTGGGATGGGGGATAGAATCAGAAGAGTAAAACTAAGGAAACTCATGGGTTGGGATAATGACAGTTTAATAAGTAAAAAGCTCCAATAGTGCCAAGGTGTAGTTGACAAGTAGGAGTAGGTGTAGGTGTTGGGCCACAGGTTGGACTCAATCATCTCAAAGGTCTCTTCCAACCTTACGATACTGTGATACTGTGTGATACTTGGGAAGGCAAACACCATAACTCTGATTGTACCCCCTTTCCTTCTTTCCCCAGCTTTACATGCTGAGTGTGGTCTCATATGGTGTGGAATAGCCCTTTGGTCAGTCAGGGTCTGCTGCCCTGGCTGTGCCTGCTCCGAGCTCCTTGTGCTCCCTCACATTCCCTGCAGGTGGGGCAGCATGAGGAGCACAAGAGGTCTTTATTCTGCATAAGCAGCACTCAGTGGTAGCTAAAACATCCCTGTGTTATCAACATTGTTCTCAGCACCAATTCAAAACATAGCACCACACCAACTACAAAGAAGAAAATCAACTCTTGTCCAGCCCAAACCGGCACATGCGTATGTACAATAATACGCTTGTAGTTTAATTATTTTTATAATTGCAAAGAAATGTGTCCCTTGAATGCACCTCCTGGCAGTTTAAATGAGCACCTGTGAATCTAGCAGACCTGAGAATATTGAAATTAGTGGAGTGGACTCTTGGAGCTGTTCCTATGTCACACATAGGAGTGTTCTGTCACGTACAGGAGCTATTTTACCTTCATGTTTAGCAGTTTATTTTGCTTTGGGAGGCGGTTGCAGCCTACTGGCTGGGCACGAGCCAGCAGAGAGCTGCTGTGCAAGACACCAGGCTTATTCCTGGTCTCTCAAGTGCCAGCAGACAAAGGTTGACCAAAAATCTTGCTACCCTTTTCTATTTTGCTTCTTTAGACAACTTCCTTTAAAAAAAAAAAAAAAAAAAAAACTGAAAAAAAAAAAACCAACCTAAACCTCATGGCTTTCCTTCTCAAGCAAAACTTTGTACAACTTGTGAGGCAATTTGTATGTCTTTCCACCTAGTTAGTAGAAAGCAAATCTAATTATCTTTCAAGAGATGGAGGTTTTCTTTGTGTCTGTGTGTAGAATAAAAGGATACCTCCCTTGATTCAGGTTGGTATGGTAACAGCAGAAAGGCGTGTATTTATTTATTCATTAAAACTGCTGGCAGGGATTTTAAGTCCAATGATTTTTATCCCTTGTGCCTCCATTTTTAAAATAGCATGAAATCTTCTAGCTTTTTCTTAAAAATAAGTCATAACAGTTTCTGGATTACTTTTTTACATCTCAGGTTCAGAAAGATGCAAAGAGATACCCAAAATGTTTATCTTTGGATTACTTGGCAAACTGCAACGAGGCAGCCTTGGTAGGTGCCTTATTCAAGTACATCAGGTGTTTTTTGGGAGCGCATTTTCCTTGGGTTTTGGCTGCATATTCAAATATATTGCAATTTCTATTCTGAGCTGCCTTGCTGTATTTTACTAGCTTTATGTATCTTTATGCTATCTTTATATATAAACTGAAACAAGATTTGTTCCCACCTCCGTTTCAAGAGTTACGTTGATGGTTTTCCTGCATTTCAGAAAAAAATCATATAGGATGTCTTACCTTTATTTTGTGAGCATAATATATTTGAATGACAGAAGAAGGTGAAGTCTTGTGTTCCTTTAATCACTTTGTATAAATGGATTTTGGAAAACCTGAATGAGTACCAGTGTAACTAGCACGAGCTTTGCTACCAGAGTTTCATCCATCTCATGGGACTAACTTATCTATTCAGGCAGGGTTTTGCCTGAGGAGGGAAATTAGAAGAAAGGAAACTTTAGTAGTAGCTGATCTCCTTTGAACATGTATTTTATGATATAGGATATGTGCTGTGGCACTTTAATGCCAGAAGTCTGCTAAAAGCTCAATAAATGGTCTTAATTTACAAATGGAGAAGTGAAGTAGGCAAGCTTTCTGTGGAAAAGCCCAAAAACCTGATAGCAGTAGTATTCTTAAATGTAACAGATGCACTACGTATGAATAATTGATTATGCAGGCTTGCTGTGAATTTGAGATTTTTCTGAAGGTTGGCTTCTTGTAATCATTTTGGAATCATTCATCTGAGATTTCAGTGTTAAAAGCAAATTTTCCCTGATCTCCAGGAAAAAAAGCTCAACAGGCGACTGGCTCTGGATGTTGTGTTTGGGTTGTTAGATTAGCTTGTAAGAAATGGCCTTAGAACCTAACTCAAAGTGACGCAAGTTTTTCATTTTGTCTAAAAGAGCTTTGGGTTAAACTTTGTAAATTGTCTCCATTCAAAGCATTTCTTCTACCATTATGATTTTTTTTTTTTTAATGTAACCACTGAAATATAATAAAAAGTAGACAGGAAAGCACTAAGCTACACCTCATGTGGAAGGTAAAATGTTGTGTCTGTCTGGAAACCAGAGACTCCTGTAGGTAAGATACCCAACAACACATATACCATACTGTTTTCTGTATCTAGAAGAGAAATTTAAATTTCTATTCAAGTAATGTTTAAACAAGTAATATAAAAACATGCTTTTTATGCAGTGTTAAAATTATTCTTCATTGTAGCTTTTCTGAAGGCCGAATTCATCAATTTATTGTGCTGTAATTGGTAAATGTATCTGCAGTAGTGCAGTGTTTTGTGCAAACAGATTCTGAACTAAAAAAGCAGGTTCACGATTCCCTTTGTTTTCCCTTTCACTTTTTCTAGTTCCACACATTATTCTTACAATCTAAAGACCAATTTTTCACTTTTATGCCCTAAAAGTCTTTCTAGTCAGTGTCTGTGCTCCCTTGACGCTCACTGAACCAGGCTGTGCAGACCTAGGTCTTTTAATCTTCTCTAATAAGTCAGTCCCCATCCATCTGTCTCAATTTTTGTTGCTCTCTGAACTCCCTCCAGTTTGTCCACCTCGTGCTGATGAGGTGAACCACCCTTGACGCTCTTGGGAATGAGACTAACTCCTCCCTGGCTAGTGACAAGATCCTTCGTGATGTGTGCAGCGCCGAGAATAGAAAAGGGCTGAGGAGAGCACGGGAGCGGAGGAGTTCATAAATGGCAAAACGCAGGCAAAATGAGATAGAACTGATTATTCATGGCAGACTTCTTCCTCGTTGCTCCTTTTCCTAATCGGAATTTGGCACATGCTCTCCACCCCCACCCCCAGGTTATACTGGCAGTCCCATTTCTCAGCTGCTTGCTGGTTCCTCATTTCACCTCTGGCTCCCTCTCCTCCCCTGCCCTTCTGTGAGCTTTTCCTAGCAGCGTGGTGCTCTCCTGCAAGCCCTCAGCTTGCACGTGCTGGGATGGGTCATTCTCCCGTTCACAGCCTCTCCCCACAAGGAGGAACCTGATAGGCAGCAGAGTGCTGTGTACTCTTAAACCATCAGCCTGCTCCTTGCTTTTTGCAGCCACGTTGGTTCTGCTGCATCGGAACAGGGGATGATGGGGAGGATCTCTACTAACCCTTTGCTCCTGGGGGACTCGCCCTGGTGCCTGTAAACCACTGCTGAGAAAGCCCTGCTCTTCAGAGATGAGATTTGCTTTTACAGCTGCGATTGTGCTGTGACTGAGAAGCAGGTGACTCTTGGGCCGTTAGGCTGTTCTTTATGCACGCTAGACCCAGGGCCTAGAGCCACCTCCAAGATAACAACTGAGATATTAGATTTAACTTCATAATTTCATGGGAAGCCAGGCTATTAGAGTCCTTGGTGCTGAGGAGCTCTTTGTGTCTGTGCTTACAGAAATACTATGTTTCCTTTCTGCTCTAGAAAAAAATATTCTAGAGAAAATGGGTGGCTTTCTACTTGCTATTGGCAAAATTTTAGTTACACTGCTCAAAGCTACTTCCTTGCTGGTCTGACATTTGGACTTTGGTAAACTACTTGCCAGTGAAATCCTGACGTTCATTACAGTCATCTTTCTGTTGTATGTATTTCATTATATTTCCATAGTGTATTTTTTCTAGAATAAGGAAGAAAAATTGCATGCAGAAATAATCTATGACATTAGGAACTGATAAGCTGCAAAAGAGCACTAATTTAAGCTGCTGGAGACTGCAGTGAATATAAAGGAGCTACCTGTAACAGAGAAACCTCTCTGTTAGCCCTTTGTCTTCACAACTGTGCATCAGTCACCAATTTCAACCTATCATGAGAGAAAGACAATCTTGCCATTATTTGGCTTTCCCCGTGTTTCCTCATGAGTCTTGCATCCATTAAGCCTTTGATTTTATCCTCCCCCATGCCATCTCCAGTAACTTTGCTACCCAGTTACTGAAGACCAGGTGTGCTATGAGCATCTGTGGTTTCTGTATCGATGCGCAGGAATTTGTGCACTCAAACACCTGTACCTTTCTTAAGTGGAGGAATCCGGTGTAAATGCCTCAGTTTCCCTTCCAGATTGAAGTAGAGGAGAGCAGAGGAGCTCAGTAAAATGGGTGCAGTCAAACCATGAGGATTTAGTCAAATCATTGATAGGAAACTCCTGATGAGCATCAGAATTTAACCTTTTCCTTGAAGGCACTTGGGTCAGCTATGAAGGGTAGGACATGGTTACTTTTAAATGTTCAATGAGCCTTAATCTGGTCTTGTTTGGTGACACTTAATTGAACCACCTCAGAGTTAATTGAAGCATTCTCAGAGTTGACTCTTGGGGCGTGTCAGGCTGGTGGCCACGGAGTTCGCTGTCATGGCATGTGCTGAGTCGCCCAAGTTGTGGTGGGTCCACCAGCTGTTGCTCTCTGTGTGCCATCCTTAAAATCAGCAGCCAGATTGCAAACTCGCCAACATCCCCTGAAATCAGCACGTGGAGCTGCACATAATTCAGTCATTTATTTCATGGTCGATAGCAATCAGTGACAGCTCTGCCTCTCAGTTAAACATCAAGCCAGTGCCTGCTGGTTTTACTCACAGGACTGACACTGGCTCTGCTCCGCACATGGACAGACCCCAGCATCCCGCAGCTGGGACCTGTGCTCACCCGTGATATCCCCTTTGCCAAATCCCATTCCGAGCACCAAAGAAATGAGCATTCAGGGCCTGAATTTGGAGCACCCTGATGGCAAGTGCCTGGACAGCAGAGCTCTCTGCAACCCACGTGTAGGGGACAGGGAGGGGGAAAACCCCTCTGAACACCCCAAGCTCACAGTGAAGGTTTGAGGGTTTGTCTGTATGTGAGTTTATGAAGAGGAGAGGGGGCAGGGGAAGTGTAGTATGAGCATCTTGCATGCTCCTGCTGTCTGCTCCCGCACTAGCGCGGCCTCGATGGATTGGAGAGCTGCCTGGAAGAAGTAGGCAGCTGCCTGTCAATGCTTTTGCAGCCTCCACGCTGGGCAGGGGCCACACCTGGAGCAAAACCTCAGCTGCTGCGGCAAAGAGTGCCTCACTTTGGCATTGCGACGCAGCAGCTGAAGCAGCATTTGTGTTTAAAAATATTTTACTGTTGAATTATAGTTTATTTAAACAAGACTAAGTCTGGCTGATTTTTCCTCATTCCTGCTAGTCTGGGAAAAGCAGATCGTGCCTTGAGCACTGTTCTGCAGAGCCGAGCTGGGCTCAGAATAAACACTATGAAATTTAGCTCTTTTTCCTGCAGTTTGGATGATCTTATTCTTTGTGGTACCCCATCACTAGAGAGATTCCATCCATGCGAGTTTGCTGTGTAAAGGAAAAGCACGTGCCTATTTAATTTTCATCATCTGAATTTCTAGCACTACCACTCTAGAGACATTTTTGTCTAGACAAAACAGAGATTTAAAACACAATGATATTTATGGCCTATTTTCCAGTATTTATAAAACTTGGTAAACATACATGCATGATGAATCATGATAGTGCCTTCTGCAGTCAAAACTCACTGGGATAAACGTTTTGTGCATAGTCAAGCAGAGTTATGTTTATGCAAAAGAGAAAATACAGATACAAGTCCTTCTGTCTTAAATGGTAACCCTGAGTTTAGACATTTTGTTGTTGTGTGGTTTGAGGTTTTTTTTTTTTGCAGGGAGGAGAGTTATGATTTTTAAGGAACACAAAGCAAATACGAACAGGGTTTGTGTTTATGTTCAATAATAACACTGTGTATTTAGGGGTTGGGACAAGCGCTTAAAAAGCTTATCTTACAAAACAAGCCTGAATAAATGTTGCATACAAAGCTGTAATAACACCTGAAATAACACTCAATGTTACTCCACCAGGCTGGCTTGAAGGGTACATGCTCCATCGATTTTCAGAGCTTACTGCTTGTAATATTTCTGCCAGCACACTCATTACAAACTCCTTGCTATTATCAGGCTTGGAGCAGGCAGCTGAGAGCTGACAATAACACCTGACATGTTGCATAGCTCGTTGATAGAGATTTACCCTTTTCAGAGCGATTATGTAGATCAAAACAGCATTTTGTGCTCTCTTGCAGTGCTCTCTTATGATGTTTATAGTCTCTCATTGCTCATCTGAAAGGCTGCTTGTTTCAGTCCGAAAGATTCACATCTGTGCTGCTTTCGTAAAGAAGAAATAATAGGGAGGGTGATAATATAATTAGTACTGTCAAGCATATTTTGCCAGTATTGCCTGCAGGCTAAAACCCTTACCTGGATGTATGTTTATCCTGTACACAGGTAAATAATGGTGGTGTTTTTCTTTTCACTTTTCTGGACAGCGTACGAGTGATTAATATATTTCTCTACAGCAACAGGATCTGGACTGTGATCTACTTAGCATTTCTGAGCTGAACCTCCTTTTCTGTAAGAACAAACATTCCCTGAAAATGCAGTTACTGCCTCAGTGTAGTCTTCCAGTTTGTTGATTTAACTGAATTCTTGTAACCTATTTAAAAAAAAAAAAAAATATAGGTTAAGAAAGCAAAGCAGAGTCTGGGCCTTTGAAATCAGTGCTGGCCTGGAGTTGTGGGTTATGTGCTCTTTGTTCACGTGCCTGTTTTCCTTCAATCTCAGCTGGAACAATCCTGAAGCACGACTGCAGCTCCCCTTTGTGCTGCTCAAGGCTCAGTTGGTGTGATGGAGCAGACAGCTAAGCCTGGTGGTTTCATACTGCTCTGAATTGAAACAGTGGGGTGAGGGGATGTGTGAGTTTCCAAAGGGGGGTGGGGTGGGGGGAAAGCCTGAAATCTTTCTGTTGCTTTTTTTCCTACCATTGCTTTTACAGCATTTGCCATAGAATAAAAACTGCCTGTGATAAATTACTATTTATGCCAGCAAATATATCGTACGAGAGCGTGAACAGCATCCGCAAGAGGGGAAATTATGAAGTAGGAAACTTCTTCCAAAGGGCTGTCATGAGCAGGCTGAATCCTGAACATGGACACTGCCAGAATTGTTTCTTAGAGACTGGTAAAGCACGTTGCATCCTTAGGCTGAGACACTTGTGCTGGATAAGATCCCAAGACTTCGGGTCTCAGACAATGTCACTTGCATGGAAGGAAAAGGACTTTTAGACCTGGATAAAAATCTCTGATATTTTCTCTCACAAAAAAAGGTTCACCATGCCTTGAAATTATTTGTGGAGTGAGAGGCAGTAGTAATTCATCAGGGTGAGGCAGCTGCCTGCAGGACACGACATCAAGTTGTCATTGTTTTCTCCACCTCTTAATAACATGTTTTTTAAAAAAAAGGTGAAGATCGATGCAAGTTGCCAACTGAAGGTGATGTATGAGCAGAGATTTTTTGCCTAATTTCCTCATGTTGTGCAGTTACTGAATTCCAATCCTGACCTTTTGCTTTCCTCATCTTGAATTTCCCTTATTGCAGTCACGTAGTTCTTTGCTACTGCCAGCTCATACCTGTGCTGGGCTGATGTCTGCTTTGCACACCTTAGTAATTCAGTCAGGCTTTCTCACTTTATTTTCTTTCTCCTTTTTTTTGGCAATGATTTTGAATTGGTGTTAACGAATACCTGGGGCAATGAAGGCCACGATCTATTGAGTGAATACATTATTGTCAAGACCTTGTCAAGCCTGTCTTGGGGCAGGAGTTTCTGCCTGCAGCCAACAGTAGGCTGAGCCACCGGCAAAGACCTGCCTCATCCTGGCTCTGGTCAGCAATGGGTAGTTAGCAGGTAGGTGGCAACTCACAAGTTCTGTGCCTGTTAGGATTTGACACAAACCCTCTTGGATGCTCCAAAACTGGCCTACCAAGTCATTTCTATAGGCTGCTTGGAGGGAATTACCCCATATCAACATAGCTATGCAGGCAAAACATTGTGTAGTGGCTCCTTTTGAGGAGTGCTTTTTTATTTTTTACAGCATAGCTGATGCTGTGAGAGCTGGTGTGACTACACCAGCAGAAACACATGCTGCATCTGGCAGAAAGAGCCTGCAAGTAGATGCACCAGTAGAAAGAGACCCTTATCTGTACTGCAGCCGTGCCCCACGCTTATTTTCAGTGACCAGGCTGCAGCAGTGCTGCTCTACCTGCCTCCACTTCTTCTTTGTTTCCTTTTTTCCAGAGGAATGCATGCACTCATTACTGTAGCAGAGGAACATTACACCACAAAATCACTTCTGAGGCTTCAAGCACAAACAAAAAATAAATCCTTGATCTCAGTTGCCTAAGAAAAGCTTCATGCTAGGTGTAATCTTACATGTACCTGTGTCCATCTGACTTGCACGCGTGGGCTATGCCTGTAAACATACAAAAGATGACGTGTTTTACATGTATGCAAATTTGTAACGCATGCTTCAAAAGTATAGTCTTCAGATCACGCTCATATATACTGGAAACGTTTTTCTCTTAAATTTCACTTCATCTCCTTAAGGGAAGGAAAAAACCAAAATGTATTCAACGTGGATACCAACCGTAACTGCATCTCAGAATGCGTGGCTGTGCCTCTGGTTTGTAATAGTGCAGAAAAAGCTGTATGTCATATTCCAAAGCTGCAAATTATTGCAATAATTTAAGGAAATATAGCTTGTTTTATTGTTGTAGGAAATTTCCTTGCTGAGGTACATGGACTGATATATTTATTTATTTGTGAATATAGATGTCTGCTCCTGATGGAAACAGTCAGCTGTCACTACAGTACAAATGCAAATTGCAAACTAATGGCTGAACAATTAAGATCTAGTGCACAGAGCTTATTGCCACTGGAGGACTGTAATTGAATTCCTATTGCTGTCAGACAGGTATAAAATGACTGTAATGAAGAGCACCAGTTTTTTATTCCACATCTCATTGTTTCCCAGCCAAGAAGCGCTGCTGTTTAAAGAGCTTCCCACAAATAGGTCAAATGGTATCGGAAAAAGAGTCACAAATGCCAGAGGAATGGTACCTGTCATTAAAGTGGAAAGTAATTAACACTAGTGAGATTCCTGGATTTCATGGACATGTGGGAATCAAAAATCACATCTCTTCCTGCAGCAACCCTGGCTGTGGAACTGTGTGTGCAGTGTGAAATCGGTGATCAAGCAGCAGAGTATCCAAACACTGGGCTGTACAGTAAATAATTTCATAACCCAATAAAACCCTCTAATACCCCAAAGCCTTTCACAACATAATAAACAGCTCTGTCTAGTCCAGTATGTTTTTAAGTGATCTTGGGCTATATGTGTGAAAGTAGATAATGCTTTTACTAATATCTTTCAATATATAAGACATGGACACATGGATGTGTTGCACCTTCATTAGAAGAACAGTGTTTGAATAATTTCTAGCATAAGCAAATTTAAGAGTTATATGTTGGAGGATATGATCAAGGAAAGATTAAATGATTGCTTACAAAACACATTTGTTGGTGTTAACTGCTGCTGCTTTTATAGATATTCCTGATCCTCATTTTTGCAGGAAAGGGCAGGAGCTAGGAAGCTGTCCAAGATCTAGGGAGGTTATAGCCCATAATAACAGCAACACACTGTCCCAGCACCCTTCCCTTGACAGTGTCTGGGAGCAAGCTGTTCACGTTAGCTGTGCTGGGTCCCTGCCTTGGGAGATGGAAAGGGCTGATCTGAATCACTGCAAGGGCCGGTGTGGAAGAATTACGCGGAGCCTGGGTGATGGACGTTGTTCAGGTTTCCCACACTCTTGTACCAAAATATGCTGCAAAAATAACACTATTTTTGCTCTAGCCAGCAACCACAATGTGAACAATACCGTGCACCTGGCATCACTGTTATCACCATATGAACACAGGAATGGCAGCCAGGCCAATCCACTTCTTGCGTCCGCTGACCACATCCCCCCCAACACGTGAAGGCTAGGATGTGCCAGACCTTGTGCTCCTCGCCATGGGTCAAAGCTCGGTGATGCCACAATCATAGACTCATAAGGTTGGAAGAGACCTCTGAGATCATAGAGTCCAACCGTGGGTCCAACATCTTCCGATTGCTGTGAACCTCCAGCTTGGTCGTTGTTGGAGAGCCCTGGGCAGATTGCAAGGTAATAAAGCCCTATTTTCTGACCTTGTACTGCGCTGTCCCTGCATATTCCAACCTGCCTGGGGGTGCAAAGACCCCGTCCTTTACAATCACCTCCAGAAACTCTATGCAGTGTAGAAAAACCCGCTGCTCCAAACTTTGGCACATATAGTGGATATTTAATACTAGACTGTAGCAATACTTGGCTTTGTATTTGGAGGTGATGTCTGATAACAGTACTTCTGACACTCAGAAATGCCCAATAGTTATCGTACCTGCAACAAAAAAAAGGGAAATTTGGTCTGATGGCATCGCTTATGGTGCTTCTTGAGGTGTACCAGCCTTCCTCCTTCTTGACCTAATGCCTAAATAGATGTGTATATAAAGAACTTGTCTGCCACTGTTCTATAAAACCAGAGGACAATTTGCTTTGGAGATGTCAGCTTTCCTATAAAAAGGGCAGTTTAAAATTTCTCAATATCTAAGATGGAGAGCCTAGGAAGGGGATCAGGCTCTTGATGAAGCATTTTCATATGAAACCTTAATTAGGCCAGGTTCGTCCCTAAGGTAGAACCAGGCTTGAGTCGTACCTTGGACAATAGAGGTGCTGATCCAGCAGTACAGAAAGGAAGCACCTGCTTCATTTAAGCAACCATAGAATTTTTCATTAGACTAGGTCGTAAATGCCATATGTTATGAAGCTTATTTGAATGTAAAACACTGCTGTTGTGAGTAATTCCGTCTATTTAATTTTCAATTACCCTGCTCACTGTGATTGTGCATATATTTCTGTACATTAAATGTGAAAAGTGAGTGAACATTCTAGAATATGAACAAGCAACATGCTGTAATTGTCTGAATAGTCTAGTCACTTTAAAACAGTGCAGTAGAAAAATAAAACAGAGGGGCCTGGACAACTTTCATATTGATTTTCTAATCCTTAAAATTCTTGCATGTATTCAGTACTTGATGGTATATACCCCACCACAAAAATGAAGACAATATAGCAATTTCTTGCTTGCTCTGTAAGCTAACTGGCTCAGATGATGCTTAGGGAAAAGGATTGTTTATCCAATGAACTTTGTGAGTATTAATCCTTCTGAGTCTCACCTAGTATGAGCTTCCCACTCTTGTGATCCTCAGTGAGTGCTCAGAGCTCGTTAAAAACATGGTTTGTAGCTGAATTCATTTACTTTGGACCAGCAGTGAATTCTCAACAGAAAATTACCTGACTGACTGTTGTTAACTTTTGTTTTGCTATTGAAAGTGTGAATGCATCTGAATGCTGCAGAGTAGTTCTGCTGTCGCGTCGAACGCTTAATACTTTCTAACAGAATTCAATGCAGGATTTATTTCTACAGGTATTCGCAGCTGATGGGACTCTCCAGTTCTTACTGCTTCAGGAACCATTAGCTCAAAGACAGAGGAGAGGCGGTTCAAAACAGATGTAGTTGTTGTTAAAGTACTCCAGTGTTCTAATCTTTGCTGATGCAGAGGTGGTAATGACAAGCGGCTTCCATTTGGCAAAAGCAGGCCAATTAAAACTTAAATATGTTCACCCCAGCAGGTAAACAATTCACAATATTGGCAGAAGGTCTCTGTTCTGTGTCTTTTCAGTCCAGAATTGAGATGTTAATATATCAGAGGAGAGTTCCATCTTGCCCCTTACTAAGAGGCTGTTATTTATTAATAGAAAAACGCCTCAGATGAAGGGTTTTCCCAGTGCATTGGGATGACATGCTTGAAAAGAAAAAGCCACATAATTAATTGTCTCAAATTAAAATGCTCTTACTTTTATAGCATGGTTTCATCCTTGATGAATACTAAAAGTCTAAGCTTTGTTTCAAGTAACAAAGACTGTTTCTGTACGATGATGGATGATATACTCCAAGTGGGCCATTTAACAATAAGCTACACAGAGGCTGGACACTTTTCCAGGCTAATAGTTTTATAACTGTTAATCACTTTATTTTGGCACCTGACATCTCTCATTAAAAACATCTTTTCTTATGCTGAAAGAATACCAGGATATCAGGAAACCTCAGGTCTTTCTAAGATCCCGACAGCTGTGCTATCCAGGCACCTTGGTGGGCGTGATTGGGGAATTTAAGGCATGTACATCTGTCAAATGGCTGAGACTTCCCAATAAAGGCGAGTGATCTTGATACACTGAACTTGCAAAAACAATATTCTATACCAAAATTATAATAGGCCACAAACAGTGGGAAATGGGCATCGTATGAGAAGTCCTCTTATCCCTAAAATATTCATTCTCGCTCACAATGGTGATTTTTAAGTAGTAAAGAGTTGATACCTCGTGGTTGCTTTCTCACTGCGCATCTATAACCTTCTACTTCCCTGGGTACTTTCGTANGGGATGACATGCTTGAAAAGAAAAAGCCACATAATTAATTGTCTCAAATTAAAATGCTCTTACTTTTATAGCATGGTTTCATCCTTGATGAATACTAAAAGTCTAAGCTTTGTTTCAAGTAACAAAGACTGTTTCTGTACGATGATGGATGATATACTCCAAGTGGGCCATTTAACAATAAGCTACACAGAGGCTGGACACTTTTCCAGGCTAATAGTTTTATAACTGTTAATCACTTTATTTTGGCACCTGACATCTCTCATTAAAAACATCTTTTCTTATGCTGAAAGAATACCAGGATATCAGGAAACCTCAGGTCTTTCTAAGATCCCGACAGCTGTGCTATCCAGGCACCTTGGTGGGCGTGATTGGGGAATTTAAGGCATGTACATCTGTCAAATGGCTGAGACTTCCCAATAAAGGCGAGTGATCTTGATACACTGAACTTGCAAAAACAATATTCTATACCAAAATTATAATAGGCCACAAACAGTGGGAAATGGGCATCGTATGAGAAGTCCTCTTATCCCTAAAATATTCATTCTCGCTCACAATGGTGATTTTTAAGTAGTAAAGAGTTGATACCTCGTGGTTGCTTTCTCACTGCGCATCTATAACCTTCTACTTCCCTGGGTACTTTCGTATTATTTAGTGTTTTCATGCATCTTTTCCTACCTCCTGAGGTCTACAATAAAGCACCCAGCTCCACCACAGTAGACTCACGGGAGAAAACTGATGATGACGCAGTGCCGTTTTGGTATGGAAAATATTTAAAACAGCGAAGTGATGCGCTTGTTGCTCTACTCCCAGCACTGAAAGCCATTCTAGTACCTGCCAATCCTCCATATTTTATGCTCCTGTGTTGCTTATTTGCTAGGGAATGCCAGAAAAATAATGCAAATGGGGGCTAATTGGCTTAACTTGAAGACTCCTGTTCCCACTGTGTGGCCAAAACTCTATGAATAAGAATGGGAAGTATTGCCTCCCATGAAAGAATAACTTATCACTTCCACATTGAGATGACATTTCATGTGGCCAATTTACATCAGCACTGAGCCAAGCTGAACTGCACGCTGCCCAACCAGCAAACATCATCCGCGTCACGTGAGGTGTGTTTATCAGCTACAATGCTGGCTGCTATCTGAGGGAAAAACTGGCGCCAGAAGGGAGAAGAGGGCTCACTCCTGAATGTTTCAAATGCAAAATCTTATGGTTCAATGCAGCTTTTTCTGTTCTTGGCCTACTGACAGTTCATCATCCTTTTCTTTTTTCTTTAATTCATAGGGGCTTCAGTTTTAGAAATCTCAGTTTTTCTTTCTTGAAGGTATTTATACTTCTAAAGGAGGAAAAAAAAGCTTTCCAGAACATCTTTGTAAAGAGGAAGACTAAGTCTTGTGGTTTATGCTTACTTCAGGTAGCAAAAAGCCTTTAATACCTCTCAGATGTTCTTTTCACCAGATCTTTTTTCTGCAAATTTTCTGTCATTGTTTAAAACAAGAACAATGGTAGCGACTTAAAAAAGCCATGGATGCAATTCTTCTATATACTTAAAACCCAGAATAAATTACTGCAGTAAGGTTGAAGTCTACAGCAGGAGCCACAAGATAAAAGTGCCAGATCAAATAAACAGATTAAGCTATCAGTTCGGGGTGAACTCAAATGCTTATTAACATAACTTGATATTGACCCCAAGAGGACAATTAATTAAATAGTTTCAGCAGTGAGTGTTGAAAAACATTTTCTGTGATGGATTTGTCCTTGTTCTGTGTTTGGTCTACTCAGCACAAAGAGCAAAGTAAATATGGTGAACTTCACCATCTTTGTCTCAATTTTAAAATGTGTCAAAAGCTCTGCTCCAGTTTTCTTCATCATTGATTTTCCTCAGGAAGACTTCAAAGTTCTTACCTAGAGCCAAATTCATGTCTGCCATACGTGTAAAACCATAAGGTAGCCTGCCACCTCTTGTTCCCACCCCCATGGGTGCCTATGCGGTACCTGCCAGGGGATGGGGAGCATTTCCATTCCCTGCTCTTTCCAGAAATTGAGAGGTACCCAATTCCCTGGACAGAGGGTGTCTCAGAAATTTGCTTGGAGCTCTTTTGGGTGATGGAGGGAGCAGCGATGCCGTATTGAGACCTGCCTGTGAATACTGAGAGATACAGTAATGCTTCTGTCAGTGGCAATTAGTTCAGGAAGGCAGGGGCTGCCACTAAAGGCAGTTCCTTGGCCTGGCAGTGTGTTTCAGAGCTGTCCAAGTGTTTCAGAGGCAATGAAGTACTTGTGTACAGAAATCTTTGCAACAGTCCTGCGTCCACGTCCTTCCCGAGGGGAGAGCAGGGCTGGAGTACGTGCAGTGTGTGGGCAGGAGTGACAGTAATGTCTCACATGCCAAAAGCATTGTTACCCTTTAGGGGGGAAATAATGAAATGGGATGTGTTTTTTAGCCACTAATCTTTTTTTCCTGCCAGTCTCTGTTCATCAGTGCATGTGCCAGCAGGCAGTCCTATCTCTTTGCCCCACCACGAACGGTAAAATTAACTTTTGGATATTCAAAACAGCTTGTAGGCCTTTAGCCACATAATTTCTTCCAACATTAGTAGGGGATACATGATTAAAACTTAGCTCAGTGGCCTGAAATTGTCCCTGCTGGTGGTGTTTTCACCTTATACTGGCACCAGTGATGCCTCAGCGTAGCCAGGACTGTCAGAGGCAGATGGGATCGAAGGCAGGGAGGTGACCTGCTCCTTCTGGTTGTCACAAAGATTTCTCATCCCCCTTGCTCTGGACACACTGAGTAGAAGCATCCTCTTTGCAGAACAATTATTAATGGAGCAGGAGGTGGTGTGAGAAAGAATAAAGTGCATGAAGGCGAAGGTGGAGGAGGAGGGATTGGCAGAGCATAAGTTGAGGTTCCTTGATTTTACTCTGTCCCAGCTGAGTCCTGTCTTCTCCAGTGCAAATTTGCAACACAATGCAGCACAGACCTGTTTGGCCACCTCCCTAAATGCTGCAGTTAGGCACAGAAAAGCTAGGTAATATCCAAGGCTTTAACCTTTCATTATATTCTTCATAAAAATAAATATAGGTCGAGAAATCAAAAGGGAATTCAGAAGAACCAAGACCAATTCTTCCAAGAAAGCAATATCCTACAACTTAGTTCTTGTTCCCACTCATGGAAAGTGCATGTATACCACGTTAGGGGGGAATAAGCCTATTTCATCAACCACCTATTCCTGGCAAATATGTGCTGCTGCTGCCCCAGGAGTTGTTCACAGCAGTTTCCAGTCATTACAAATGACAGGCAACAAAACTCTGAGGAAAACTCAGAGAGGTTGTATAATATTTGGCTAGAAAAAGTCCGGGACTTAGAAATACCTCATTCCCAAGAAGCATTTTGAATTAAAATTTGCCCTTTTGGTGTAATTGAAATTTCAGCAAGCCAAAAGAATATTGGAGAAAAAACCCTCCAAGTAATTTTTCTCTTCACTCAGTAATAAAAATTAATGTTATGCTTGTTCCTCATTTTGAAGCAGAATTATGAATCTATAGTTCTATGAATGTTGCAAGCGCTGTATACATTATTAACTGCCTGTAATAGACATAGTCTATTTTATATTTTCATAATGCAGTCCCTCCTCTCCCATCACATCATCGTAGCAAATGTAATTTCAGGGTTAATATGAATAATTCTAGGAGAATGAGGTCTTCCCTTATGGTTTTTAACCCTACAGTACCTCTTCCCAAAGAAAAGGCTCTCAGTGCTTGGAGCAGCTCAGGAGGGATTAGCTAAGATGATTTTCAGAATTATTTGGGGTTTTTTTCATATCCTGGAGAATATTCAGGTCCTCCCTTTCATGAAGACTTTCTATGTTAGCTGCCAGGAGACATACGTGACAAATATCCCTGTGCCCTGAGGACACAGAAATGCCCTGGCTGTGCTCATCCTCCTCACCTGTACTGCAGCGCAGGCTGTTGCCTCCAGCTCCTCCTGCCAGCACTGAAAACTATCAAATTCTTATCTGTTCTAGCTGGTTCCTTTGATATCTCAGCTAAAATTGGAAGATCTTGGATGCAATTTGTAATGCAAAGTGAGGCATTCACTTTTAGAATAACATTTCAGAAGTTGTTCTGTTCTTTCTGTACAAAATAATTCTGTATAACCACATTGATTCTTCAGGGAACCAAAGAAAGCAGTAAAAATACCTGTTAAAAAAAATACAATTATCTGAATAATAAGAATGAACTAAGGACACAATAGATTTCATCAGTTAGACACAAACTCTTTGTCAGAATGCCTTACTGGCATTTCTCCTTTAATATAATAGAATATTTGTGTTTAATTATCTGTGATGATAAGGCAGATCCGTGAGAGCTATAACAGGGACATTAAATTTTGTATCTACCCAGTAAAGAGATAACAATACCAATTACATGTGTGAGTTCCAGTTTTGTAAGCGTTTCTCACTAGAACAATAATCTAGCAGGACTTCAGAGTCCTCCTTTGAGCTTTATGCCATCAATTGGAACACGCTAACCAAGCAATCATTTACAGTGATAACAAATTATTCAATATAAACCACTGTAGCAGAACAAAGCTTTTGCCGCGGCGTTCTAGCTGGTTAAACAAAGGACAGATTAAGATGTTGGAGTGGAAGAACACTATTTAAAATGTATTCAGAGCATCAAGAACTCTCAAGTATTCCTGATGACTTCACTTCCTAACAGCAAAGCGATGTGCCCATACGTCACTCTTTGCTTTGCTTTGACCGCATACAACTTGGTTTTTCTTCTTGTGCTGTGGTTCCCCAGGCAGCACTCTGGCAGCTCTGTGCCAGAAATAGTTGGTTCCTTCACTTGAAGGTAAAAAAAATAAAGAAAGATCAATCATTCCCTCTGCCTGCACAGGATGGAATTGAAGCTTTCAAGAGTTTCGCATCCCGTTCAGGAGGTGCACGGAGCGGCGTGCGGAGTGCGGGTTGCCTGGCAGCTGTTGAAGGTTGTGAGGTCTCACTTGTGCTGCCTTGGTTTAGTGTAGGTAATAATGTGTTTGAGGCAAAGGCCTGGCTGGTTTATTCCAACAGTTAAAACACATCCAATTGTGCAACAGCTACTCCATGAAGTAAAACAGAGCCTAATTTTCTAAACTGTGAAGTAAACCGTCACAGTCTGCATTCCTCTTACCCTCACAAACACAACACGTTGTATTAGTTCAGGCTGTCTCACAGGCTGGATATTTATGAGCTCCTTGTAAGTACATTTTACTGAAACAAATTTTGACAGTTAATAAAGATTTTCAGTGGTAAAAATACATTCTCAGTGACTCAGACTGTGCCTGGTGATATCGGAACAGGAGAGCAAAATTCGTGTCTCGGGTGATAACTTGGGCAAAAGATGCTTTTTCCTCTGAAGAAGCGAGTCAATCTGCAGAAAACTGTTGTAGAAAAATACCAAAACACTTATTATATTGTTTATTACCAGAATTCCCACAGGAAGGAAGAATGCTAAGAGTTATTATTTGGCTGAGTTATGGGTGTCTTCCACGTGGAAATGGTAAACTAAATGAAAACTCTGACCCAAACGCGAGGGTTGGGGGTCATCTGTGAACCACTGGAGCTCGGCACAGGGTTTTACTACAAGTTGCGATTGTCTGGTTTGGGGAAATGTCAGGGCAGAAGGTTTATGGCCTACTACAAAGACTTATTTTCACGTGCTCACTTTCTTTTTCTCCTTTTGGGATATTTAGTATTTTCTCCCACTGTACTTTGGTCACAGAAGGAACAACCGTCTTCAAAGTACTCTCAGCTCCATGTTTCATTTTTAAAGGAAAATGTGAAGGGATCATAACTCACAGAACTCTTGTGCTTAAGCTCAGTGTGTATATAAGTATATTTAAAATCCATAGCAGTACATGTTCTGCAACCACCTCTTCCTGTTACCTATGGTCCTGACATTCTCTTGGGGAGATCTTGTGCCCTTCTCCCTCTTTCCTTATTTTAAACTAGGAAAGCTTTGGGGCAGCGAATTTTTCTTACTGTTGCTTTGTGTGTTTCCAAGCATAATAAGGATCTAAAGTTCTATTTTCTCATAAAACCTAAAAGGTAACGATAACGGTTTTAGAAGATTAAGAGACTTTCTTCTTATGTCTTTGCCGCTGCTTTGTGAGCCCGCTTTGGCCACTCACTGTTCTGATGCTCTTGAGTTCTTGCTCAGCAAAAGCAGCATGGTTTGACTCGGCATCGCTGCTGTGCCCCAGCCAGCCGCCCTGGCTTTGCGGATTCCCCCTGGAGCAGTGAGCTGAGGATCAAAGCAGGCTAAGTCATCTGTAGAGAATGACCTGAGCCTGAATTGAGGAGAAATGTATAGTAAACTGTCTGTAAAACTCTCCAGTGGTCTGATTCTCAGCGCTCTGGAGTCTTTCACAGACTAATCGGTGTCAAATGAGATGATCTTATCTCAGATAGGTGAATTCAAGTTTGAAATTTAGTGGTGCACCCTCAGCACCTTGCTGAATATCTTACATATCATGAATAAGACATTTATTTAGCATAAATTGAAAAGTTAATCAACTGGACATGTCATTTTGTGCTGTGTACTTTACCCCATGTAGTAATGGAACTTGCACTTCATTTAGGAGAAAGAGATTGCTCTAGCAATCAGCTCAGCTCCCACAGACGCCATTGGGAATTTTGCTCTGTAAAGAGTACAAGAAATTCATTAATGTCCCATTATAGTGGTGTCAATGTATCTCTTCAAAACAAGATTGGAATCCTAGTTCACTCGTTCTAATCCTAATTATTTGGTTGCTGGTTTGCTTGATCTTAATCAAAGGTTTGCAAGGAGCTGCATGCATTAATTACACCTATATATGCATGCAAAATATATTTGATGATATCCTTTCTACAAGAAGTACAAGGTTTGCTATGCAAGGTGGCTTGGTCAGACAGCCACTGCCTGCTGTTTAAAGCAGCATTAAAGCAGCATTGACCCTCAGCCTCCCCTGGTCCTACCCCCACAGATGCATTTGTATGATTGCATGAACTGCAGGATAGTGGGAAGGATGGTCAGGGTTCCCAAGGACTTAAATATACATTTGGGATGCAGACAAGCATGCTTGTCATTGCAATAGCATCTATGTGAACCCAGCTTGAGAGGCACTAACACCTTCAAAGAGAGGAGTGAGGAGGGAAGAGCCTCCCCTTCCCGCCTGGCACGGTGAACAGTGGGTGTGTACAAGAAGTGGAATGCAAACCCCTCTAAATGCTGAATAAAGAACAGGGAAGGAGGGCGAGTTACCTGTGGGGTAATGTTCTCCAGTGACTGCAGTCAGAGTACACAGGAATGCATGTCTCAACAGAACACCAGAAAGATGTACACTGGGAAAACTCATTAACCGGTTCTAAAGCGGGAAATGAGCCCTGGTACTTTGGGTGATCACCAGCCTTGAGATGAGCGCACTCTGATGTAAATCCCACATGTCCTCCAGACCCAGGGCTTACTGAAGCGCGTTGCCACAGCCTCTCTGCCACTACACGAGGGGTCTCGTCTCCCTGCACGAGCAGGATGTGCACGTGAGGACCAGGGCACGCAGCAAATAGCGCTACTGTCTGTCTCAACAATCCTTCTGGTTTTCTGCTGCCCTAAAAACGAGTGCCAGGGTGACGCAGCCAGAAAAATTTGCCTGGGTGGAAGAACATGTTGTCCAATACAAATTTTCCTGCATCAGGAAGCAGAAGAAAGATATGAAACCAATGCTTAAAGAAATTGGAAGGAGCTCCTTCAGTAGAGCCAGGGAGAGCAATTCCTTCCTGCCAGAGTACAGAAAGACAAATGCATGCTCTCCTGAACAGTCCCCAACCCCCCCCCAAACAAACCAACCCCAACAAGACCAAGAGATGAAAAAAATTATAAACACAGAGCCAACAATTATTCATTTTTAAGTCTTACCTGGGTTGTTCATCAAAGGGAGAAGCAATTTAACAGACCACAGGCCAGTTTGATCCCTTGCCATCTCACGTTAATTTGTGCTCCTGGAAGGCTCATATGTACCCTGGGCAACTGTTCTGAAATCAAATGTAATTCACTGAGTTATTTCCTTATGCCTTTGTCAGGGTTACGAGCCATTCAGAAGGGAAAGCCTCCGTGTTTTCCCCTCTGTAAAGGTGATATCATTATACCTGTCTATTTTGTGCTCTTTGAGTTTTTTAATGAATAATGTTTGAAAAGGGTGCTGACTCTGACTGTTGTGTGAAATAGTATCTTGGACTAGTGAGAAAACTCTTCAGTCCAACCCAGGAGTAATACTTGAATTGCCCTCTATATAAGGTGTTTTATTCCTCCTCCTTACATTCTGATTGATGGATTTACTGGGATTATTCCCTTTGGGCTAATAATTACGATTTCTTTGTACATAGAAAATTTAAAAGGAATAGTACATGTGATTGATTTGTTCAGGAACTAGGTGTGATTTTTGTGAATACATTTGAAGTGGTAGATGTTTAAAGCTAATTGCTTATTTAAGTGCTAAGCTGCACTGAGATTTAACTTTAATGCTAAGGGCCAGATGAACCAGCAGGTACACACAACTGGTTAAATGCTAATAAAACAATACAAACTCTTCTATTCAGCTTCTGTCTGGGGTTTTTTGTTCATGGCTGCGTTTTTACCATCTTTCTGCCACTAGAGGTTCCTACCTGTGAGCAACCTTGCTAATATCTCAAACTGAACTTTGAGATGAAACAAGTTGGCTAGAGAAATTGCGGCTACCCTATCGCTGAAACTGCTCAAAGTCAGGTCAGACGAGGCTTTGAGCACCCTGATCCAGTGAAAGATGTCCCTGCCCATGCGGGGAGGACTGGGCTAGATCATCTTTGAAGGTTCCTTCCAACCCGAACCCTTCTGTCACTCTATGCAACTTCAGACTTTAAAGAAAAGTTGTTATGCCTCCAAAACTTGGTCTCTCTTAGTAGCAGTGACGGGCACTCTCCTGCCTGGCATATTGGCCACGCTGCAAACATCTGGGCAAAAACAACTTCATTTTGGTAGACTTAGTATCTGTGGTGGCAAGAAAAGCACCAGCCACGAGGAGGACTATGTGGTTTCTACACCACAAGCTTGTGGAGGCAATGGACTCAAGGCTAATTTGATGAGACTGGCCCTTGATTTATTTACCTGCCTGTATGTCTCCCCTGCTTTCTTTGACAGCCTGTCTGTTCGGTGCTGCAGTCTTGACTTTAATCTTTCCCCGGATAACATTTTCACTGCTCTTTTTCTCACTTAGCTTGAATTTTAAAGCAAAGACTTCCAAGGAATGGCATAGCAGTGCATTTTCAGGGGACTCTAGATGGACCGGTAAACAATGGATTGAATTTGCCATCTTCCCTTGCAGGAATAAGCAATAAAATATCACATGACAAGACCACTGCTGCCTGATTGGATATTTTCACTGAAAGACAGACATGGATTAATCTTTCAGGATAAGTATTTGTTACAAAAAAACCCCAAACCCAAACCTCAAAAACAAGAACAAGAAAACCTCCAGTAAGTCACTCAGTTGCCAATGGCTTTATGCTAAAAAATATTCAGTTCCATTCCAGTAACACTTACCAGATGTGGCATATTCCTCAGTATGTGAAAAAAGCTCACAAAATGAGGGAAGCATTGTAAGAAGAAAAGCTGGTCCAAAATATTTTCCCAGTTTATTTTGCAAATTTGTAGCTGAGGATGTAAGCATGGGTAGGTTGCCAACAGATGTCATGTCATGCCATTAATGGAATACATGTGTTTGGCATAGTCAGGTACTGTCCTCTAAATCTTGCAGCTATTCATGCTGTTTCATGCAGTTCTTTGATTGGCACATTATACCTACAGTCAATATTTTTAGTTTTGACATGATCCATTTTATATACACAATACTAGAATAAATTCCCAACTGCAGAGCTGCAGAGAACGCACCAGTGCAGAACTACCACTGCAGTTTGCTGTCACTGCTGTATTTCTGTCCTGGTGCTTTTCTTTCAGGGCTATAACTGATCATCATGCCTTGAAGACTCTGATTTATTTTTCTTCCTGTCCATAATTGCTATCACTTGGGATGAATGTGATCAGCATTTCAGGTAGTGCTTCTACAATAGCTTTTTACTGCTCCTTCTACATTTTTTTCCCTTTGGTTTGCTTTCTGAATTAAAGCCCGTTTAAATACCTGTATTTTAGCTAGTTATGATTTAGCAGTAAGATGCACTCTAGCTTTTGCAAACTCTTTTACTTCTCCTTTGAAGCAATTATCTTCATTTCTAGACTGGTAGAGCATCAGCCTTTCACACAACGCAGAGCCTCTCTCCCTGGAAGAAATGCCTCCTTTTCATTCAAAGAACCCATCTAGGGAGACAGAAAATGGGCTCGGCAGCTTTTGGCAAGAGGTCTCGAGAGCATCCAGCTAAGTACCCCTGTGCTATTGCGAAAGTGCGAAGACAGGTTCATCTGACAGGGTTGTGGGGAGACAGAGCCGAGCAGAAGAGGGGAGGGGAGAAATTGCATTCACCAGACTGACGGCTGCTCCAGCTGCGCAGACATGAAGGTGTCTGAATTGCAGATAATCAAGCACAGCACATTCTCAGCTCTGATTAAGAGGAAGAAAAGGATGTTTCAAAAATCAGTCCTGTCTGCCACCTACATTTGCTCTCTAAATTCCAGGAAACAGATTAATTCAAACTCTGCTAATAGATAGCAAGAGCAGAGTCTGTGTTATGACACCATACAATGGCAGAAGGAAGAGCAGAAACCACCACCCCCATTCACAGCGAGGAGAAGAATAAAAGCAGCATCTCCCCAGGTTAAAAAAATGTGGAAGAATAGTCCAGACCAAATGCAAGGTCCTCTGATCTTGTGCAGGTCCAGTGTGTGTAAGAGGTGTGGGGTGGAGAGGTTTCTGCTTTCGCAGCCAAAAGGAAAAAGGGTGGAACACGGAGAAAGGTGCAGGAGTTGTCTGCAGGTGACGTTCCCACGGGGATGGCCAGTACCAGAGCAACCCCCTTGCAAGCTGCATCCCCACCTTGCAAGGAGGAGTAACAATTCAGGTTCTGGGTCAGCCTTCTTGTTGTGTGGGGAAAACGGGACCCAAGGGTTTTCTAGTTGGTCAGTTTTCTCAACCCATATTTCAGGGAGGTTATCCCAACCGGAATTAAAACTGAGACCTGTGATTGCTGCTACTTGTTCTCTATGCCTTGTGCTGGCACTTCAGCTCACTGTGTATCTCGACTCTCATTCACGAGCCTGGCTTCTGATTTCTTGGCAATCATCATGCTAATTATTCATTTCTTTCCTGCGTATACATACATTTCCAAAGTCCCAAAATAAGATACCTCAGTGCTGTGAACAGGAGGCACGTAGGTAAGTTCTGCATCAGGCTCCTGAATATTTAGAAGATAATTTGAAAAGGAAAAAACTGCAGCTGACTAATGACTTATAGGTCAGTGTTTGTAAGTCATGGATGTATACCCTGCCTGTTGATCACAAAGGAAACTTGTCTTGTGCAGGGAGGATCAGAAGACCTCTGGATTTAAAGATGTGCTGCCCTGCAGTGCAAAACTGGAATGTAAGAAAGAAAGGCAATTTTAATCATCATTTTAAAATTTATTTCTAAACAAAACAAGCAAAACTCCTCATTATACAAAAACCAACCCAAATGTTCTTCCCCCTGCTGTTGAGATTTCTTTTTAGTTTTAAACTGTTCTAATAAAAAAATAAACCAAGGAAGAGTGCAGGTTTTGTAGCTCTTACTGTTCCCTGGGGAGAGCATTCAGAGCAGTTTTATCAGTATGAGCAATTAATGAAGCTCTCTTCAAGTTCCCTCTTCTTTCCTGGAGAGAGATTGTTCTCCTATCCTGAGCCCTAGCCCTGTAAAAGGGAACAAAGTACAACTCCAAAAAAAAAAAAAAAGGCATTAATAACCTGGGAACTATCTCAGTCACGTGGCAAAACTCCTACTGGTAGGTGATGTGTGACCTCAGTGACCTCTTGAGCAGTATCTGAGTTGGACGCATGTGGAAGTTTGCTCCTTCTTTATGGAACAGATCAGAAAGATAATATGAAGAACTTCCTAGCAGCAGCTGCCTGCTTGAGGAGATGGAGTAAGAGCTGTCAGGCCAGTACCTTCCCTTTTAGAGGTCTTACTTCTGATTAATTCAGTGCTCTGGAAAAGCTCCAGGCGCCCTTCGCTCTGCATTAAGTTTCTCATCACTGAATTATATGACTTCCTTGATCCACAGTCCCATTAAGATTTCGCGTGACCACCCAGGGGATCTGCCAGCTGCCCACAGATACCACCCGGGCACAGAGCAGCTGAGGTTACACACCCCGGGGCAGAAATTCGTTGCCCTTGGCATCATCACAGTGCAACTCCAGAGGGATTGGCTGGCTTGGAAAGTGTAAGGCACTCTTGACCATCAACCCAACTTTGTATTTGTTTGTGCCAAAAGTTATTTTCAAGAGTTGTGTGTAGGAGGATGTTTTTGGTAGAGGCAGAGACAAAGGGGTGTCTCACCTATTTCTAGGCAGAGCTTTGGCAACAGCTAAGAGCCACCTCGTCCTCTCCCCGTGGCAGCACGGCACCGTGTGCATGGAACACCGGCCCATTGACGAGCGACTAAGGGAGCTGGGGTT
>VWPV01033153.1:0-60441 GCA_013389885.1 Geococcyx californianus
AGAAAGAGAAAGAAAGAATAAAAAAGGCAGAGTAAGACAGTAGTGAAAGAATGAGGCACAGTAAACTCCTCTTTAACTCTAGTGTCGTTTTCTAGCTCTTTGCCTTGATGTATTAAGTAGTAAGTTTATATTTCTGAATTCAGTTAAAAATATGTCAAGCTCTAATATATTCCTTTCCCCATGTATCCTGGAAGCCATTCTGTGTTTCCTCTCTTGATTAATATGTAAACCAGAAACTCACTCACACACTTCCATAAAAATGTAAACAATCACCATCAAAATGGTCATATTGTTTGCATAAAGTATTATATAATTTATAAAATAGATAATAATTTTTACTGACTGAAACTTGGTTTAATACTACCAGTTCCCAACTACAACCCTACTAATTCAGAAAAGACCCTACTGGTTTTCCTTAAAGTTAACAAAAAAGATCTTAAATTTTAAAATACATTGATGTCGCTTCAACTGTTTTCTTTGTGTATTTCTCCTAAGACTACATTTAGTGATAAAATCCAAACTGTGACACTGTTACCTTTCTTTATAATGGGTGGTGATTCTTTCAATCCATATGTCATTCTGCAAATGTTTTCTGGGTCAGCTTTGTAGAGCCGGAGACTTCTTTGAGCTCATTGTTGAAAAATAAAAAGTATATTAGAAAAGGAGACTTAAAACTTTCTAATTTTGTTTCTATTGGCACATTTCTCAGTTCATTTACCTTCCACAGCTGTTTTGTACATTTTTATACGGCTTTCTTCCGGCACTATAATGATCAGCTTTAACCCAAAAACAACTATCTTTTCATAGGTTCCACATGATCTAGTGGAACTTTATTCTAGATAATAAATAGTGTGTTGAGCCAGTGGTTACCTGCAAACATGCAGCAAATATGGGAGTGTCGTTGGTAAAGATACAGGTCAGCCAAGAATTAGCTGCTGAGTGTGCCTTCTGACTGTACTGCATAAGTGTGTGTTGAACAGAAAATATGAGAAAACATCAGATAACATAAAGAGAAACTTTATCCATTTGACATTAATAGAAGCATAAAAATAAGCAGAATAAAACCAGTGGCATTATGCTGTGTACTTGATCTGATGCTCTAACCTTTGCAAAAGGATTATAACTAAATCTATTAAAGTGCAACTTCCCAGTTTCCATCTTATATTAAAAGCTTTAGATACAGTGAAAGAAGGAGAAAAGGTCAGAACTTCAGTGCTACGATTATTGTATTTGGGGTTTGGTATTGCAATATAAAACAGCTTTTCTTTTCAATGGCATTTTGTTGTGAAGTTGAGGATTTTAGAACTGCTTAGTGTCATGTGATAGAACTATTAAGATTTGTAGATTCCTCTTTATGTGACAACAAAAACCGAATTTGTGTGGGGAAAAGAGTGAGTTTATCTAATGTTAAACTATATTACTTGGAACAGAAAACTCAATATGCACTTAATCCTCTTGTAGTTTGAAATTATTTTTCCAAGGACAGCAAATTAAAATCAGAAGTGTTAGTTTTTTACAGTTTATATTATATTTGCATGTTTTAATTTTCTGTTATTTTTTCTGGTTCGCTGAGATGTCTTTGTGATCTCTGATTTATAGCTTCCTAAGTTATTAATATAAGAGACTTGTAAGAGATACTAATGTAAAAAATTCTTTTTAAAATGGCAAGTTGGAGGGGAGCATGATGACAAGAGTGACACTTGTACTTCACTAAAATTATTTTTTAAGTTTATTTTCTTCTATTTTACTGTTTATTTATTAAAAAGTGTATCAGTTTACAAGAGGAAGATAACAACTGATGAAATTACAAAATAAAGAGGAATTAATGACAGAATAATATTATGCAACCATATATGTTCTTTTAGCTATTACCTAATAATTCACTAATATGCTAATGCATAATATTTACCTTTTGTTTAGCCTTTAGAAGAACTGTAAGGTTTGGCATATATTACTTATATAAAATTAATCAATAAGTCACATTATAATTAAACAACATGAAATTTGAAGATTTTAAGCCCTATTTTGAAGATATTTTTATGGGTTTATTCATATTGTGTTAGCCAATTATTTCATTCTTTCACGGGAATTAACTGGCTGTGAGATTTGCTCTGTACCACTGAAGATAATGCATGTTTTATCAACTATTTCAATGCAGTTAAAAAAAAAATAGAAATCACAGCCTAGTTGATATCCAGAAAATTAGTATTCATAAGTCTTTTCTTCCTTTCCATACTTTACAGGCTCTATTATGTCAACAGAAGTCAATAAAAGTCAATAGAAGTTTAAGAAGAAGAGTTTCTAATACTGTAAAGTTGAGGTCACTGAGGTGTCCAGTCAGAGAGACTCAGCCTCCTCCTCTTCACTTTTTTTTTGTAAAGTTTTTTATATAGACCTAGGATTATTTATAAAAGATCTTTTGATAGTGTATGTTTTGTAAATACCAAGTAAATAAGTGTGCATATGTTATCAGTCCTTTTGGTTTTTTAGGCTGTCTGGAATTGAAAGAAGACACTATTGAAAATCTTCTGGCAGCTGCCTGCCTCCTCCAGCTCCCACAAGTAGTAGAAGTTTGCTGCCATTTTCTAATGAAGCTTTTGCACCCATCCAACTGTTTGGGAATACGAGCATTTGCTGATGCGCAAGGATGCACAGAGCTTATGAAGGTGGCTCACAACTACACCATGGTAAGTCAGATTTAGAATGTCTGAGTTATGATCTTGTGAATCCTCTGTATCTTCTGTAAGTAAAAATATCTGGTACTTCTTGTCTTGAAATTGTTCTCCACTTTTATGGAACTTTAATTCATAGGTGACCCTTTTTAAACCATAGGAGCGGTGATTCCTCTCAACTTCAGTGAAGTTACGAGAATTGGCTTGCAGTGATGATTGGACTGTGCTGAGTCAGAACAGTGTATACCATAATTAGATGCATGTTTGCATCCAGGTGATAATGACAAAAAGTATCTGTAAGACTTTAGAATACACATTCCTTTCTTTATTTACCTTTAGAAAAGTTTGGTAGTTGTTATTATTCCACATGAGAATGAAATCAAGGGAAATTGTGGCGATGTGTCTCGGGATTTTTATTTTTTTTTAAATCAAGGATTATTGCTCCTTTTATTCGTCTATGAATTAGATTGAGACAGAAAGAACAAGGCACAAATTATATCTGAAAATATTTAAAATTTTTCCAGTTACAACTGACAGAACCGATATGACATTAATATTAAAAATTAATCAGAATCAATGAAGCAAAAATATGCTACTTCCTCTGTCAATGGAGAGAAATTATCTGTCAGTGCAGAATTCATCTACCTTAGAATGAGATTGCATTAGAATTGGACAGGTAGAGGTTGAAAAAATTAGACTTTTTGAGTTGTTATTTTTTTTTTAAAATATGTATTACTGTGATATTTTACCTTTTTTTTAGTTAAAAGCAGTATAATGAACAATGAAAAATATTTTAAAAGCCTTAATAGAGAAAAGCCTAGATTTAAAAAGTTCTTATGATTTTTTTAAAACAGTATATTAAAAGATTTTGAGAATAAATGGAATTACTCTTTATTGTACATTTGGAGACTTGTGATTGATACATATTTGATGTAGCACAAAGTTCAAAAAGATCTGTGTCCATTTGCAAGATGGTTTATCATATAACCTATTATTGGTTTTAGTGCTCTAATTAAAATCTGAATTATATGTAGTGGGAAAAGCGCCAACAAAAGATGGTAGATAAAAAAGGAAGTCAGCTGTCATTAATAAGCAAACTCTGATGAAACTACAAGTATGTTTGCAAATGTGCATGATAGTCATATTTTCTCTTTGCTAGAAAGCCAAATAATCACACCTATTCAGCTATATAATTACAGTATCTTCTCTGTACACGGTTAACCTTTCAACTCACTGAAAACTTAATCCTAAAAGTTAAACTTCAAAGTACATGATATTTTCATAGGCTTCATAGTACTGCATTTAGGTGTGATGCAGCTTACGTCTATTTGATTTACTCTTTTTTGTTAAAGGATGTCAATGATCAGCTGTGAGTGGGGGAAGGGTACTGTATTGCCTGTCTTGACAGAAACAGTCTGGATCAGACAGAATTTAAGTAACAGAAAAGCAATTATTTCTTCCACATGCATGCATAGCCAGGAAAAACGTCTGGGTACAAAACCCTAGAGAGGGGTGGTAGAAGAACAGCAGAGACCTTGTGATGAGATAGGAAGGGGTAGGAAAGTGATGAGCAGAGCAAAGAACAGATGCATGTTCTCCAAGGTGGCTGAAAGCATTATTTTTTTCCTTCAGACTCTGGGGAAATAGTATGGATTTTGATAGTAGCAAACATAGGGTAGGGAAATGGGGAAGTTTGTTAAAACTCCTCGTGTCTTATACAGAGTTTTTGAGGGGAAGCAATCTTTAAAAAAAAAGGATGAGGAAATCCTTGGTTTAAAAAGTTCTCTTACTTTCAAGGGAACTTCAAAGCCCATAAAGCTTTTCAAGGTGCTTCCTTTAAAAATTGCAAGAGATGTGTCTCAAATTCTGGCTGAGTGGATTCTCTTCCAAGGTGTCATTGCAAAAGCTCATTTGTTGTGAATAGGAGATAATGGTACTCTCTCAAATCTGCTATATTGTATGGATTTTTGCTCATAAAAATTTGGTGGGTTTGGAAAGCTATAGAAAACAAATAGCTTAAGAAGTTTCTGATATGGAAGCCAAATAATGCATTATTTAATGCTGCTTTTGAAGTTTGAGTGTTTCTTCTTTCTAAAAAAATCATTTTTCTCCATGAAAATGTGAAATTTTGTGTGAAACGGGTGAAATAAGTTTTCCGTAGCCTATTCTCAGAAGTATTTTTTCAAGATATTTATCATATAGTAATGGAATTGCTAGAAAATTAATCTCTCTGATCTATGAAGAGCACTTCTTGGGAGAAAACTCTGGGAGAGGGGGAAGCTTTGACGGCATTTGTGAGAACTCTGATGTCTTTGGAATATCGAAATAATATTTTGATTTCTTTCAGCACTTTTCCACATCTTTAGAAATATAGAATTTCTTTCTGGATATTTAGCACTACAATGTCAGAGTATTTTAATAATATATCAGTTCAGTGAATAAGGAATTATAGCTGACTATCTGAATAGCCAATCCTATAATGCTAATCAGGATAACATTTTTTAAATAGAATACAAATTACAAAGCTAAATGGAATGACTCATGTCCCCAAAGTAAGGAAAAAGTGAGAGTAATGACTTAAATTATATATCTTTTATCTTGTTCTCTGCATCTACAAAAATATTTACCTTAAGCACTAGAAATTATTTTTTGACACTATTGCTTGTCTCTTAAATATTGTAGCCAAGAAAAGTCCAAACCAAAAGCAATAATTTTTATTCTACTAACTGTAATGCTATAGAGAAATACAGCTAGGACTGGCCAGAAAAAATGATACTCTACTAGAAAATTTTTTGAGATAAAAAACTCTAAGAAACAATAATTCTACTCTAGTAGAATTGTGGGAATGGGAGCAAGACAAAGTTTGTCAAATAATTTTGAAAAAATGTATAGACATGGCATGTGCTATAGAATGTGTATTAGTTTTCAGATATGACTCAATTTAAAGCTCATCTTGGAATAATTATGCTTCTTAGTTAATTACATAGGTGAAATCAAATAGTAATTGATTCACGAAAGAAATAAAAATATTCATTCTCTGCAGTCCTTAAATGAGGTAGTGATTTGAAGTGCTGGAACCTAATGATAACTCTGACTGCACTGTATCAGACACGTCTTACAACTTTCCTCCACCAATTAATTTTAATTATTAAGTCATTCATAGTTGTCTTCACAATAACATGTTAATGAAAAACAGTATATTTTCATGAAAATTATTTGCTTCATTGATTATCTATATACGTTTTAATCTTCATTTTTCAAAAGCAATTTCCTTGCCTATTTTCAGACTTTATATTTTACAAACTCTAAATTACATTATTGTTCATTAAAAATATAGAAATAAATTATATATGTGTATATATATATATATATATAATCACTTGCTTTGTGCTTTCACATAACCTGTTATCAGGGCAAGAGATTTGAGCCTGGAAATTTCTTTGTATTGAAAACAAATAGCTGCTAAAGAGCAGACCACTGAATTTAACTTTCTTATTAACTTCAGGGGACAGGTAATTTTGAAAACATGTTTCCCTTCACATTAGATGACTTCAGATACCCTCAATCATGAAAACTGTGGAAAACATGAATATAAATTTTTATTTACATAATTGCCACAGGTATACTTAGTTTTAATTCAAATATGACAAACTTTTTTGGAAATGCAAGTCATTGCTAAGCATGGAGAAAGTTCCCAATGGAAGTAAAATTCATGAACTACAAGTTAAGATAAGAAAATCAGTGAAGGAAAACCAAAGAACATTTGAAAAATCTTTAGAACACTTTCAAAAGAGCAACTTATGGGGTTTATAGGGGAAGAGAGGAAGGTAAAGTTCATGAAAAGATAGTGAACAATAAACGTTGAAAATGTCTATCTTTGCATTCCTTGTATTTTTTATAAATGAAACTTGGATAGAGACACTTTAAATTAAAGCATTAGAAGCAAGAAGTTAAAAATAAAAGCAAACTGTTATGTTTAATGGGTTTCTTTTTTTAGGCACATCAGATTTAATACATGTTGTTTTATGTTTGAGGTATGAAATTACCGTGTTAGTGCTTTATGGTGTGATGGCATTATTATTATTTTCCTTCTTTTTGTTATTAATATTTGTGTTGTGTGATTTGGGGTTTCAGGGTTTTTTTTTTGTTTTGAGGCGGTTTTACATGAATCTGCTAATTTAAATGGCAGCACAAATATCCATGTCTCTCTTGATTTAAGACTTCTGTACTTCTTAATTACAATCTGGAATTTTACTAGCTTGTCAAAGTCTTTAAATTTTAAATCTGCAAAGCCATATGTCCGATAACTTTAAATTCATGATTTATTGTCAGAGTTAGATGGCAGTAGAGTGAAATGCATATTTGATATTGTTTTAAAAACCAAAAGTGGCAAGATGGAAAATATCAATAAGCTAAAGCAAATGTGTTCTACTAACAAGCATTTTTATTATGAGCTCTTTATTCTTTTAGTTATCAGGAGTTTCATATGTAGGGAAGCTAACCTCTAAAGTCAGCAATTTATCAGCTTGTCTTACTTGTCAGAAATTAGAGTTGCAGTGTATGGTCTTATATGTCTGTTCATAAAACAGAGCAAAGTCTAATTCGAAATTGTGATGGCAACCTTGTTGAGATGCAGATACTTTTAGAATAAATAACATTTTATAATAGAATATTATTTCGAACTACTATGTTTTTATTACTGAAAGTTTGTTATAGACCATGCAAGCTTAATGGACTCTGTGGCCTTGATGTACCCTTGGGCCTTCTCATAATAACTACTCTTCTACATTAGTAAATATTGAGAAAGAAAAAGTATGTCATATTTTTCCTTAAAAAGATAATTGTTTAAAAGCATGGGAAATTCTTTTAAAAAAATATTAATACTTGGTAAGGTTTTGAATACAACTGTAGTTTACTTTCTCTCTCCAGGTAAAGAACAAGGTTCTGCCAGCATTATGATGTATAGATAACGCTTAGAAATTGAGAATGTGACATTCCAAGTTATGCTGTCCATTTCTTCATCTCAATATCATGCCATTGACTGAAGCCAGATGGTTTCCAATGGAAAATTTAAATACCTCCTAGATAAAATGATTTCATCTCTCAGTGCTTTATCTCTCAGGAAACTTCACTTAAGGCTTGGTAATCATTTTGCACCTCAAAACTGCTGCTGGACTGTTGATATGATAAAGTTTGTTTCATATTTTTGTTTCACCATATTCCAAAAAGAGTTGCTAAAGATAAACTTGGGAAATCTTCAAATTACTTTGGTGCACTGAGTAGGAGAATTGCTACAAATGAAATTTTCATGACCAGAAGAATGTATATAAATAAAGTGATTGATGTGTCTGTAACCCTGTCAAAATTTTAGCAATGGAAAGGGCCCTAACGTACATTACAATTCCAAGCCCGGAAGATGCAGAACATTTGCAAGTGCCTTTGAATGAACTGGTAGAAGGTGTTTAGTCTCTCACAACTGCAGTTCTGTTCTTCATACTAGTGAAGAGGTCATTAGTCCCAGCACAGCTAAACATTATTCAAACTTAATTATAAGCACATAAGTATTCTCAGTGACACATACTGACTCTATATAGAGTCTTTAACTTACTGAGAATACTGATTATACTGCAGATGGAGCAACCATTTCATTTATGTGAAGTATGTGCCATATGCAAAACTTTTAATGATCTTTTATGGTGAGGAGCTTCAGTGATCTTGTTCGTGGCTGTGTTTCTTATTTAAGCCACAAAATTTCACACTTAAAATTTAGTGGGGTGGAGTGAGGAAGAAGTGATATGTAAAACCTTTTCTATCTATTTCCATTTTCAACAGCTCATCATAAAGCATATTGAAATTGTATAACAATACTCTATATTCAAATTAAGAAAAATGTTATTTAGATATTGATAGGTGGTTATGATAGTCATTAATGACTTGTGGTTGTACATTCAGACATTAGTGGTTTATTTTATTTTTTATATGGCTTTAACTAAGGTCAAATAATGAGTGGAGTAAGCAAACTCTATAACACTGTGATTTAACAGTTCCTTAGCATAAGCTGTTTAACACATGTGTGTTTAACACAGATACTGGTCATTAGATACTGACCAGATAACAGCTTTGTTAACTTCATGTCATACTTTGTTTTAACCACTTTGACCTCCTTATCTCCACATTGGTGACATTTGGATAAATAGAGAGTAAGATGAGTGGAAAGCTGACTGGACAGATAAACTCAGAGAGTGGTGATCTGCAATAAGAAGTCCAGCTGGTGACCAGTAAAGAGTGATGTTTCTCAGGGATCACTTCTGGGTTCAGTAATGTTTAACAACTTCATTGCTGATATAGATGGTAGGATGGAGTTCTCTCACAGCAAGTTTGCAGATGTCACTAAAGTGGCGTGAGGAGATGACCAATATGTTTGAGGACAGGGCTGCTGCTTGGAGGGCAGGCTGGAGAAACGAGCATCACAAAATTTAACAATGGGAAATGCAACATCCTGCAATCTGGGGACAAATTGTCCCATGCACCAGTTCAGATTTGGGAGCAACTGTTCTATTAAGCAACAGCAGAAAAGGACCTGGTGGTCCTGGTTGACACCAAGTTGAAAGTAAACTAGCAATTGTACCCTGGCAGGAAAGAAGGCCAATAGCATCCTGGGATGTATTAGTGAGGGTGAACAAGTTGAAGAAAGTGGTCCTTTCCTGTTTGGCATCCCTGAAACTGCATATGAAGTGCTGTGTGTGCTTCTGGATTCCTCAGTACAAGAGAGACTTGGATATACTGTAGTGAGCCAAGTAGAGGTCACCAAACCGGTTGGATGCTAGAGCACGTGGCTTGTGAGGAAAGTCTGAGGGAGCTGGTCCTGTTGAAACTACGTAAGAGAGAGCTAAAGGAGAAGGTACTGCTCCGTGTATCTATCTGACTGGAGGATACAGAGAAGGTGGTGCCGGAGTTTTGCTGGAGGTGTGGAGTGATAAGCAACAGACACAAATTGGAATATAGGAAATCCCAACTGGATATTAGGATTTTCATTTATTTATTTATTTTAGACTGTGAGGGTAGTCAAATACTAGAAAAACAACAAACAGTGTAGTTTTGGGGATCTGTTCTTGGATGTAATCAAGACTTGGCTGAAAATATTGCTTAGTAAGCCGACCTAGTTACATGCATACTGAGCAGGGAGTTTTACTGGAAGATCTCCAGAGGTCACTTTGAACCAAAATTCTTCTATGAGTCTATTAAATGTATTACCTGTACATTTTCAATGGTCTTAGATATGAGCTGTGTATCCAGGGACAATATGAAGCTTATGAAGTTCAGATATTTTTTATTTGTTAATTTTATTTTTTAAGAAATGTGCAACAGATGGGATTACCAGAGCTAACATTTAATTGACTTTTATTAGCAACAAGCTATTGGGAACATGTCAGCAACAAGTTAGCAGTAAAACACTGAAATTTTAAAGCATTCTGTGATTTTCTGTTTCTCATTCTCTGTCAAGCATACATTTCCAAAGTACATTGTTGCACAAAATGTCCTACTTGTATTGTAAATAGCAAATATAAATCTGCAAGAAGACTTTTGCAGGCTGTGTTCAGACATTAGGGCATCCTAGACTTAATGAATGATCTGTAAGGCATCTTTTAAGATAGTGTTCATAGAAAACTAGAGTGATTCTAGTAGCAGAACTTTTTTTTTCATTTGTTTTATTTTCTGTTTTATTGTTGTTTCTTCAAAAACCTTATTTAAACATTTGTCCAGCCACCTACAGGGGTATTGTGATACATTGTGATACTGCATCAACTATGGAAGAGACTGTGTCGTACACTGTCATATTACTGGACGTTTATTTGTCTAAAAATGCAATATGTTATGTTCGTAACTCTTGAGTGAGGGAAAGCAATAGTTTTAAGGAAATAATTTAAGAGAAAAAACTTCTAAAATAGGACATTTCTATCTCTAATAGTATTTTTTTTAAAACTTGAACAATTCATTGCTGACTCAACTGGAAATGTTGCAACTGCTGTAGTGTAATGAGAACATTGGGTTTAGTGCATTTTGCATGCACTTTTACAGTGAATTGGTGTTTTAACGACTATTCAAGTTTTTGAGGTTTTTGACTGAAGTTTAATGTAAATAAAGGATGTGCAAGAAATTATCTTGGGAAATGCTGGTGAAAAAAACCCGGTTTAATTTAATTGGAACATAAAATGACCGTGTATACTTATGGTTAAATGGACATAGTAATTCGCTAAAAGTACTGACACTAAAGTTGAGAAGACAGTGTGAAAACCTTGCTGAAATGCCACTGATCATTGAATCTGTCCCTCTTTCTAAATTAGTAATTCTCATTCTTCTCTTATACATAGCAGGCTGTCCATGGAAAAAATGTTATACATTTTGACACAGGGACATGGGAAAACGTAGCTTCCTGTATTCAAATTGCTTATATATTTTCCTTTCAAAATATAATTTTAAATACACTATCTTTGAGTAAAAAAAGTTTAATTATGTTTTTACCTCTTAGAGGTACATAGAATAATAATTTAGTAAATCAGATCTCTTCACTATTCTAGTTAAATTCTGATTATTAAAGTTGTTATTTTGACACTCCAATTGCTTGGGATGCTTCAGCATCTCTCTATCTCTAACATCTTTTGTACTAGTAAAATTGAGTTGAAAATATTCCAAAGAAACCAAAATAATTGAAATAAATAATAAAACCAAAGATGTGAAGATGAAAAGGGAAACATTTTGGAACTCACTGTGTCCCTTATGCCTTATCTGGAAGTATATATTTTAGGAGTCTAGAATTTTTTTCATTTTAACACTTTAAAGCTACACTTGCAATACGCAGAGTGAAAAAGACTGAACCAGCGCAAACATACATGAGTCCCAAAATATTTGTCATGATCTTCTTTCCAATCAAACCACAGAATTCAATCTTTAGGTACAAAACTAAGCTTAGACCAAGTTATTTCTCTTGGTAGCATGACTTTCTTAAAATATTAAAGTATTTTTTTTTTAAGTGCATGACATTAAACTCATATTATGATCAGTATTATGACTCTTGCTTCCAATTTCTTTTTTCTTTTTTGAGAAGAAATTGTACTTCATAGATCACTTTTCATACTTCTGGTATTTTTAAGATGCTAGTTTGAAAGTAATAATCAGCACTTAGCCCAGTGTGCTACCTTTTTATAATTTCTCCTTAATACAGCTGTGACATGACACATTATGGTACCACTCCATCAGGACACAGTAGGAGAAAAGGAAAGTAAGAGCATTTCAAGAACTAGCATATGGACAAGAAGAAAATTAATAGCAAATAGAGAAGACAACTGCTGATAGTAAAATGCTGTGAAATCTACGGGAAAGTAGTTAAACAAATAGTCTATATTGTATTAATCACAATTTGATGTCTTCTTTATCTTCAGGAACTTCAATTTTATTGCTTAAATGCCACATTACAAAGGTTAATATAGTAGAATGCTGCATTATTCCTAGAGAGTGCCACCAAGAAAACTAGTACTCTCATTTGATTGATCTTTTTACATTATATTCAGGACTCAACAGTTCCTATGATTTTAATTTGCCTTTCAAGTTCATTCTAGTTCCAGAAAAATGAATATTCAGCAGCACCTTTCGTATCCTATTAAACTAATTCTTAACTATGCTTCAGAGTGTTATGAGAAATATCGTATTAATAGTGCTCTGATATGTGTCTTCTTTCTTCAGTGAGTCTGATGATGGTTTGTCTGTCAGATCAGCAGATCTACATCTCAATCCCTTAACTGAATAAGGTATCAGTTTGTAAGTTCTGCTGGATCTTACTGAACTCTAAGTGTAAATAAAATACTGTCTGTACAGGTGGCTCAGAGCAAAACAGAATGCACTGGTGAGTGCCTAAAATTGGCATGAATCTGTGTCAGAACATAGAGAGCTGCAAATATCAAACTAAAAAAGCACTCCAAAGACTGAATTTTAGGGGATTTTCTTGACATGTATGAAAACCAGCAAAGACGAGCATCGAGACAGGTGAATTTTTGTAGGTTTAAAAGCAAAGCCTTTAAATTTGCAAACTAGTGTAAAATCAAATTCCTGACAATTGTACATGTCCTTGGCAAGATTGAAGGATATGACCTACTATGGGGAATAAACATTCTTTTTTATTGTTTTCATGAAAAGGTAACCAAGACTGACTAAATACAAAAACCTTATAGAATACTTGGATTGTGTGTTTAGCAGAAAATTAGAAGTTGAAGGCTAAATTCTCTGAAAATGTTGTAAGTATTGGTTTCCAGTTCTGGGGTACAAAGAAAGTATGACATAACCTGTAAATGCATACCCTGTCTGCTGTTCCCAATACTTCAGCATTTAAGAGGTCCTTTAAAATAGAAAGAAGACCTCCTAGTACTTTCTGGAATGCAATAGAAAGTCAGTCTTAGACACTAGGCTATAACTGATAAAGTAAACAGAAGAGCATATGACCAGTAGAAACCCTACTTCGTAGAAATATTCTCTCCAAGATCCTTGTCTCTAGTTACTGCTCTCCCTTTTGCAGTCGTTAGTGACACACATTCTTAAAATTATGCCTCCTGATAGCTTACAACTTTGGTTTAATATTATTTTTATTAAGCTTTGATATACAACACTTACCACTTTGAGGTTGTCTCTTAAGCACTGGATGGTATACTAAGGGGTGTTTGTTACCAGTCCAAATGAAACTGTAATTTGTTCTAAAAAGCAAAAACATGTCTTGAGTTACTGATTCAGAGATGATGCTCCTCATATCCAAGGGCAAGTATTCATTCTGATCTTGTCTGGCAATTATGTTTTCAGTGTAAAGCAGGGCAGGCAGCTTGTTTCTTTGTTAACTAGGTCAGAAAGAGTTTACAATCATATAGAAATAAAGGCAATAAAATCTCACAGAATGATACCTCTCTTGATGCTTTCAGTACTGGGCAAAAAAGAGAAAAAATGAGAGTAGGAATTAGCCCTTTTCTTCCCTTGGCAGTATTAGAAACTGAAGCTTTAAAGTGTTCAGTGAATGTACAGGTGCCCTTCAATATAATAGTGACAGATGTTAGGGAATCATAACACAGAGATACTAGGGAAATACATCATCTGCAAATCTTTCTTACTAACTGGAGATAGGGGAACAGAAAGTAGCATGTTCTCACTTACTCTATATTAAAAAAATATGGATTTTTAACAGAGAAGACTTAGGTCTTTCTGTCTCATTGGAACATTACTCCAGCCTGATCTTTGAAATTGTGGTGAAAGCTGTTTCATAAGATATTTTATTTTATTTTATTCATATTAAGAATATTTCTTGTGGTACTGCAAACTTTCAGAGCTTTAACTTTTGTTGTGGAAGGCTCACAGCCTTACCTTGATAAGGATTTGGGTGACTGAACACAACGAGCCATGGCTGACTACAGTACAGTGTGGTAAATCTTGGTACAGGTTATAGGTTAGCAAGTGAGAGAAGAAAAAACCTGAAAGTGCTGAAAAGATGGCTCATGATATCATCATGGACTGATTTTATTGTCAGCCTACGTGATAACTCCATAGTAACAGAGACTGGGACCAGAAGGGCAGGGGATGGTGATGCTGTGCAGATATCCTACACGGAGCTGGAGCAAGAGTTGCATCTCACATTTAGGGCCAACTTCAGCAGCTGGAACTGTATGTGGGTTGTATGTGTGGGAGTGTGAACTTTTTCCTGACACAGCTTATCCACTTCTTTGGTTCAGTTATTAAATTGAACTTTGCAAAATCATGCTGTCTCTTTCTCCCTGCTCCCTCCTCCATGATAACTGTCATCATGCTTTTTTTCTTAGCACTGAGAAATACCATATTGTCTTATTTTGACTAGAAATGTTCCTTACCAGAAATAAATCCTTCTTTTCCTTTATTTTTTTTTTCCTTTTTTTTATGGAAATATAGTGTGTAAAAACTGTTACATTTTCATAACTCATTTAGACTCAAAGGTGTTAAAGACACTTTCAACAGAGGGCCATTAAAAATATTTTGAAATATTCTGAAACATGATTCTTTGTATTTAAAAACCAGAAAGGTGCAATTACATCTTTATTATAAGCTCATAAACTGCATTGCTTATGCTTTCTTCATCCAAACTGTTTTGAAAAGGAAACAGTGAATGTGTACAGCACCAATAAGATCAACATGTGTTTTTTATGTAATCTATGTATAAAATACATGAGAAATGTAAACCAAGAATTGTAATTAATTACATAATTTCATTTTTTACCTCTCCTTGTGTTTCATGATATCATTAAATTCTTCCAGGTTTCCTTCCTCCTTCCTTACTCCTTTCTTTGTCTATCCCTTTCTCTACTTCTCCCTCCCTTTCACCTTCCCTTGTTCCCTTTCCTCTCCTTCTCTCTTCCTGATTTCCTGACTTTTTTTTTTCCTTCTTTCCTTCCCTCACTCCCGCCTTTTTTTTGGTTTCCACTATTTTTGTATGTCTTTCCATACAACCTGTATGGATGTGTCATCTCTTGGTCACTTGAACTACTGACACACTTTAATAATTTTGTGTAGTAATTATGTGTTACACAGAGAATACGTAACTGAAATATTAAAAAATTAAAATGAAAAGGATGAAAATACAGAGAAATCGATAAGGATTACTGGCAATGCCAACGTGTGTTAGCTTCACTGTTTGGGTATGCTGTTCACTCATCGCCTCCTCTCTTTTTCTTCTGCTCTTTAGGGTGTGTTTGCATTGCCTCCATCAGTTTAATTTGGACTCCAAATTAAATCAGTGGGATTTTAAAAATATCTCTCAAAAGCAATGGTAGGTTTTTTGAGATTTCTGGGCAAATATTGATCTTTACCACTGTTTGCAACTTGTACACTTAAATATTATTATAAGCAAGTGTTAAAGTATTGAATTTTCCTATTACAATTGAACTAATCTTACAACCTTAACAGTACTAAATAAAATACTCAATGAGTTCATCTAAATACCAGAGGGTATTTTTTCTCCAAGTTAGTGATGATGAAACCAAGATATACGTGATTAAAATTACTTGATCCAATCCCATCGTATACTAAAGAATTCCAATTTTCTTTCTATTGAAGTCCCACACACTTTAACAGATACATATTCTCTAATTCTACTGTGACTGTATTCACCTGTAGCGGTTTAACTCTACTAAGCAGCTCAGCCCCACACAGCCACTCACTCAGTCCCCGCTGGTAGGATTGTGGGGAGAATCAGAAGGGTGAAAGTGAGAAAACTGGTGGGTTGAGATAAAGATAGTTTAATATTGAAGTAAAGCAAAAGCCATGAGTGCAAGCAAAGCATAATAAGAAATTAATTCACCACTTCCCATAGGTAGGCAGACATTCAGCCATATCCAGGAAAGCAAGGCTCCGTGACGTGTAACAATTGGGAAGGCAAATACCATCACTTTGAACATCCCCCATTTCTTACTTCTTCCTCCAGCTTTTATTGCTAAGCATGATGTCTTATAGTATGGAATATCCCTTTGATCAGCTGCCCCAGCCGTGTCCCCTCCCAGCTTCTTGTGCATCCCCAGCCTACTCACTGGTGGGGCAGAGTGAAAAGTAGAAAAGACCTTTACTCTGTTTAAGAACTGCTCAGCAGTAACAAAAACATCTCTGTGTTATCAACACTGTAACAGAAATTCAAAACATAGCCCCATACCAGCTGCTTTGAAGAAATTTAACTCTATCCCTGCCAAAAGCAGTAAAATCAGGAAGCTTGTTCATTTCTAAAGGTATGTGAGAAACTGATTAATCTCATCACTTAAAAAGCTTGTAAAACTGTTTCTTAAATTTTCAGAAAACAGGACCCATGCTGAGATGGAATGAAAGCAGTAATTATTTCTGGTGCAAGGGTTTTCTTTATATAGGGAATGGCTAACTTCTACCATTTAAGGACAGCTCACATTCCCCTAGGTAAAAAAGATACTAGTAATTATAGCTAGCCCTCACTCCCCTGCCTGACCTTTCTTATCACTTTATGATCTCCTTTATATATGTGACCCTACTTTTGTGACTCCAGTGGATTTGCAGTCTAGCAGCAAAGAAAAATTGTTCTATAGAATAAGAGTGACTCAAAAAAATGAAAATGAAAGAAAAGAAGGATATGAAGAAGAAAAGAAGAAAGAAACCTATTTATTTGAGTGGTTCCATTAATTAATTTCTAATCTTTCAGAATTGCTTTTCCAAAAGTCTATTTGAAGCCAACAGCTTCTGAATTACTTCAGAAATTAAATCATGTTTCAAAAGAAGAAGGATCAGTTACTTCTTAGAAGGAAATATCCGTACTTGATTTTAAGATCATTATTATATCAACTGGTAAAAAACTAACTGAAGTAGGAAAAAATATAATTTAAAGCAAAATAATTTAATTAAAGTCATTACAGCTATGCTAGTTTATAACATCTGGCAATCAAATATATACTTCTAAAATCACTCTGTTCTTAAGATTGTTTAAACTTTTTTGTATATGGTATATTCCTTCATATCTTTTCATATGTTTTATCTAGTAACCACTAGAATTATTTGTTGAAAATATCATAAAACATCATACTTAGTGTTAATCTATTTAGATAACATTTAAATGTTGAACATATTGGTATAATTGGGTGTCTTCCATAAGGAAAACATTACCAATAGCAAGATGTAGAGAACTGTGGGGATGGTTCTAGGAGCTTTTCTACTTGAAAATGTCAAGGAAATCTGCCACTTAGCACTGATGGTGCTAAAACCAGAACATATTCTGTACCAGAGCAGTATCTATGATGAAATACTGGCAGTTGATATTACTTCAGTAATTAGTCAAAAGTATTCATGTCACCAACAATTAAAGTCCATATCACCATAGCTGCATTTGGAATGCTGGAAATTTGAGCTTTCAATTTTGAAATTTGAAAGTGGAAACCATAGTTACTACACTCAAACCTTCTTGACATATGCTTGACTATAAATTTTGGTGCTCAAGAAAAAGTGTGAGTTATGGTATTTGCATATTTAAACTCTTATTCCAAGGGTTTGTGTTTGTTGTCAAGATTTCTGTTTTATTCATAGAACTCCCTCTGGTGGAGTACTTGGTTTATAACGTAACAAAAAAAATCTCTGAAGAACATGACTAGAGGCTAATTTTCTGACTTTAAACACTAGAACAATTTCTGCTAGCATTTTATATATACGCGTTATTTATCTTGATGGTGGTTATATATAACATTTTCTTTGATAGTAATTCTCAGAGTACATCTGGAGTTTTTGGCATATATGTAATATTGATTTCCTTTACCATGCAAAGGAGAGATTATTTTAAAAAAGAACAAATTCAAACAAAACCGACTTCTAATAAGTCTAACTCTATTAACCTGAAAGTAAACCGAAGTAATGTTGGCTAAGTTTAACGCTTCGTGAAGGCCTATCTCCTGTCAATGTTAGTAATTTGTTGTAGATAAAGAAAACAAAGTTCATGCTTATGTTTGATGCCAAATTGCAGTTTCTTTTTATTCTTTTATCATCATACAAGTTTTGTCTCTGTTGTAGCCTGATTTTAGACATAGTAGAGTATTGACAGACAATTGCCATACGTAACTTTTTAAGTGAACCCAACATGAATAAAGATCAAATTCCTTGAGAGAAAGTCCGTCTGATTATTCTATGGTATTATGATGCTGTTATAATTGTTTTGGTTTTATTCAATGTTTTCATCATCTGTAATTTGGAAGCAAATTAAAAACTCTGCTGATAAAGTCTATGGATTATACAAGATTAACAGAGCAATAAATAATCATGAGAAACAGCAACCATGGAGGACTGCCTAGATTGATTACTTAACAGTAACAAACTAATTATTTTTTAATGTGTCCACAAGGGAGTTACATACCCTAGAGCAGAAAGATGAAGAATAAAGGATTTGAATTTGAAATTAAACTGTAGGTAAAAGGCACTAAGAGAAGAAAGCTAGTACACAAGAAATTGTGATGGTCAGGCAACTCAAATTGTAGTACTATGTAATTATTAATGTACTAATGGTAAAACAGAATAGTTAGCTAGAAAAGCTTTTATTAGTTCCTGTGTGAAACCAGATTTAATATAGGTATCAACAATTTGATTATTGTGCACATCTTCCCCAGATGTGAGTGGATATGGCTTATTCATCAAAGAAAGAAAATGAGAATTATAAGTGGTAAATGGAGTGACAGGCAGGGAAATAAAGGACAGCATGGTCTTATAAACTGAGAAGGGAAGAGTATTTAAATAGAGAAGAGTGGTTTTTTAGAGACTACAAGATTTGTAAAGATCTATATTTATAAAGGTATGTTCTTGTCTGTTAAATTGTAAAAGTGAGAGAGATTATTAGGAATTGTCATTATGGAAGATTTGAACTTTACTAATACACAAAATGTGGCAAGCAAATATTGCTAATAGAAGCAGGGGCCAGTCATTTATACATGTAGTAGCCACCAGGTTTCTTTGCCAAATAGTTACTAAACCAAAGTAGATCCTGATCTCATGAAATGAAAGCATAATTAAAACAGTAGTTGTTGAAGATAGAATTGATTCATATGGTGAGTATACTAAACCCAGCAGATTAAGAACTAAGATACTGAGGAGTTTCAGATCTTCAAGCCAATGATATAAAATAGAATTGAATGTAAAATTACCAGGACATTTTATTCTCAGAAAGAGGAAAATTGCTTGTAAAGAGAGTTCAAACCAAAAAAATTATTGTGTCAGAAACAAAACCCCAAAATTAAGTTAGATGTGAGCAAGTAATGGAAAAAAAAAATATCCATGCAGGAAAAGTAAAATAAGTAAATACTGATATAAAGTGGGAAGTGCGAAGTGCAGATTATATCTTCTTAACAGATACGAAAAAAGAGGATTTTAATTGCTAAATTGACAAATGAAATGTCATTGGAAGTTAGTTAGTGATGGAGATTAGCAATAATTAAATACATGTCATTAAACAACAGTCATTTGAACTTCCTTTTAGTAACCACACTTATTTCAAACATGTACACCAAGACAGGATGTGCTTCAATGAAAACTAAAGTTGCCACAGTGAAGACAAAGGTAAAACTCAGATTTCAAAATATATGCTAGGGATATATGTGTATGTATATGTCTTTGTGTATATATACACACACACATGGAAATGTCAGACACTGCTGTGTCTGTCTACATGTTTCTGTATTACACTATATATATTGCAGGTATACGTATCTATGTTATGTATACATTGCATGTACAAACACATGGCTTTTACTAACGTGAGATCAGGTCAGACTTATCCAACATCTATCTTAAAGAACAGGATTGAGATTTTTAGAAAAAGGAAAAAGAATGGAGCTAATACATCTATGTTTCAGTAAAATATGATATGTGCTGTCTGGAGGTTTTAACTGCAGAAGATCAATACAGGGATAAAGAACCTCCTTGTGCCCCAGTGCAGTACTGTGGCAAAAAGAAAATGGGCTTATCTGTGGATGAGACAGTGGATTTTTTGAATACTTCGTGTAGCTCTTAGGTTACCATTTTTAAATGACGCTTGACATTTGGAGCGTGTGAAGAAAAGGGACACACGGGATTACAGGACAAGAGAAAATGTCTTGCAATGAATGTCTCAGAGTGCTCAGGCTATTTCAGCTTATTAAAAAAGAAGGTAACAGGATGTACTTGATTACAGTGTATCTCCACAGGGAGAAACTACTGAACTGAAGAGCTCTTTAATCTAGTTGAGAAATCTTATTGAGATCAAATTCAGTTTAGACAGATTGGAAATAAGGTACACTTTTACATTGAGAAGAATGCTTAAACACTGAAATAAACCGGAATAGCTGCAGTGAAAACTGTTGAATTCTCCATCTCTAGATATTGTCTTCCCAAGACTAAATGCATTAAATATAGGCAAAGCAGAAATTATTTTTGGTTTCAGAATAATTGGTGAACTGCATGTGCAGAATATATTTTATATTCAAGAACTTAGACTAATGATCTAACTAGTCTTCTTGGCTTTTATTCTAAATATCTGTGATGTGCTAATCTGTTTGTTAGTTCTTGATGTATCTTATATCCTGTTAAAAAGTGCAACAGAAAAGTAGACTGCCTTTCTTTTTTTGTTAGTCACTGAGTAAACTTGAATTATGAGTGAGGAAGGCCAAATTCTCCTCAACAGGTGGCTAAGCAGAAGGAATATTTTGAAGTTCAGAGTGTCATTAGAGAGATTTTGCTAAACAAGGAATCAAAAACGTTAGAAAGGATAGAAACCTCCTTAGCTGAGTAGGAAGCAGATAATCAGCCAAAATTCAGAGGCAATGGATAAAAGCTTTTTTTTGTGACAGAAAATATGTAGATTTTTTTTTTTTTTCAGCACAGGAATATAGTGCAGTTCAGTCAATAGAAGGATAATTCATTTTGGTATGTTTACTAAGGGAGCAATACAAGGAATGTAACTCATTGCTCAATGCATTAACTAAATACAGTTGAGTCTGTAGCATTTCTTAATTTGTAAGCATTCTTTTGAAGCTCTAATTGTACAGCTTTCAGTGAAGATATGACACACAGATCTTATGTTGCCTTAAATAAACTAAATATTTTATTTAGTTTAAAGAATAACTTAATATATGGAGTAAAACACTTATGTAAAGAAGTATGTAAATTCATATAAATCCACATAAAGATACTAGCTTTCCAGAGAATAAAGTACTTATATAAATAAAACATCAGTAACTTTTTTATTCTGGAGTCAAGACCTTCTTAGATGTTACATATAAAATCTTCCAAGTTTAAATTCAGATGTTTAATAGTTTACCTGGATTGCAATACTCTTTCCGTTATATCAGGGCAGTTTCATAGAGTCATGGAATGGTTTGGGTTGAAAGGGACTTTAAAGATCATCTAGATCCCTCCCTCCCCCACCATGGTCAGGGATACCTCCCACTAGGTCAGGTTGTTCAAAACCTCATCCAACTTAGCCTTGAACACCTCCAGGGATGAATCACCCATCACTTGATTGGGCAACCTGTTCCAGTGCCTCTCCACTCTCACAGTAAGAAATCTCCCCTCTTTCAGCTTAAAATCATTACTCTTTGTCCTATTCCTGCACTCCCTGAGAGTGTCTCAGTGGTGCTCCAACCCTCTGATCATTTTCATGGCCTCCTCTGGACTTGCTCTAACAAATCCATGTCATTTGTGTTAAGGACTCCAGAACAGAACACAGGACTCCAGGTGAGGTCTCACCCCAGCAGAGTACTTTAGTTAAGAGTAGTTTAGTGAAGAGTAGTTTCCTCTTCACTAGAGAAAGAGTTGCAAGGTTCGTTTACAGCTAAAGTGTTTCTAAGATATGTTTATAAAAGAAAGTGCTACTGGATGGTTTGCTCTGAGAATGGCAAAGCCTGAGACTTCCTTTTTTTTTATGCACATCTGGGAATTTATCATTTCATCTACAAATACAGAGCTATGTAAAATGTGTACAATATGCAGTACCATTTGAACAGTTCAATCCTATTGCACAATTCAAATGGTAAATTTAGCTTATTATTATACTAATGGAAAAAATAATGATGCTTATTTTGTGTTCCACATTTTTAATGGCTTTAGAATAGTACATCTAGAGCTGAAAATTACTGTAGAAAATGATGTAACATTAGACCAGCAAAATTTAGTGCTATTTTTAATATATTTAAATAAATGACTTAACATTAAAAAAATCCATACAGCCTACATCTAATTTTCAGTTTTCCTTGCAGACATAATGAAGAGCTTTCTCCTAATAGAATAGTCATCCAGGAATTCATACTTACCCCAGTGCAAACTTCATACTCGCTTTTTAAAGTTCAGAGTATACATTAAGAGTGAGAGTTAGCCTGCATGACTTGGTCATGTTAATGTTAGTTGCCTAGGCTAAGCTGGGTTTTCAAGCTTCCTCTGTCATCAGTGATGAATAGCGTCTCTAAAGGACACTTAAATGTTACCTGTCTTCACCTTCAATCTCAGTACAAGAACAGCTACTTGGAGATTAAAAATGAAACTTTTTTTTTTAATGTTTAGAAAATAAAATGCAGTTTCTCACTCATCAGTTCACATTTTTAATTAACGTTGTGACAAATTATCTAGCTGTTTCTGTTTTCCCATACTACAATTTTGGAAAATTTGAAAATTCAGGTAGTCATAATATCTTCCAAGACAAGGTTCTGTATCATGCACCTTTATTTTTGCCCTCTTAATGTGTCACCAAAAAATAGTTCAGATATTGCTAAGAATAAATATAGGGAATTTCTTCTTGCTGAATCTTTTTGAAAAGACAATTGAATGTAAAATAATGTGTTAAGAATTGTTGTAATATTCAGGTACCAGGACATTCATCCCATTCTTTTTAAGCAATATGTAGATATGTGGTGCTTATGGAAACTGAATATTGCTGTTATTTAGATACACAAATTTTTAATCACATTTATTTCTGTGTAATATAAAATAATTTAAACTACACTTTTTCTGCAAGAGTTCACTGAAATAAATTTTCTCATTTTATATTTACCTTGCTTGAAACATTGAATAAGAAATGATTACACTGAAAATATAATAGCTGTTATTAAGTGTTAGTAGCGCTTTAAGTAATGTAGTTCCAAGCTTTTCAAATGGGACTTTTTGGAAAGTTATAGCCTTTTTTTCTTCTATAAATTCTCAGTGTTTCCTTCTTTGTTTTAGACCATGACAATAACAAAACTTAATTTCTAAGAGAAAGTCAGAAGATAAATAAAACTTGGTGATCTATTCAGACATGGATGGATGCTATATTGCACCACAGAAAAGTCAGTTAGGTAACTGATTAATTTTATTTCTAATACTTGATTAACTAGGAATTAATTTTGCTTAGAGAAATGTGTTTCACAATAGGAAAAAACCAGAGTATTAAATAGGTCATTGTTTATTGATCCTCATCTATAGAGCACACAATGCGATTGGTCATTGAAGGTTTGGGGGGTTATTATCACACGTAATAATGATAAATAGCTATAGTACCAGAAAATGACCATATCCATCAGGTGAAGAAAACACTGAATCATCACATTATTTGTTTCACTTAAGCAAAAATTAATGTTCTGTAACTTATTATGCATAATTTAAACATTTAGGCAAAATCTTAATATAACAAGACACGTAGAGTATGTTTAGAGTTTTGCTAGTTTTCTTCAGCTGGCTTGAGTGCAGTCCTGTAGTGTGGTAAATGTGAATGTGAAAGCACAATGAACACTGAGTTTCCAAGATGGTCAATGAATACTCGAATGATTAAATAAAAGGTGGCTTTTACATCCTTGTTTATAGAGAAAAATGAACACTGGTTATTCAACTCCTCCATCCAGATCATTGACAAAAATACTGAGCAGACCTTGCACTAGAATTTGAGCTCTGAGTTAAACCTCACAAAGGCAAGAGACCACCATGGCTGAGTCAAGACCTGCTGGCCAAACTGAAGAGCAAGAAGAAAATGCACAGGGAGTGGAAACACAGACAGGTATCCTGGGAAAAGTGATAGGAATGCTGCCTGTTTTGTGGTGATTGCGTGGGGAAGGCCAAGAAGCGGGTGGAACTGAACGTAGCATGAGGTGCAAAGAATAATGAAGGATTCTACACGTATGTCAGCCAGAAAAGGAATGTCAAAGAAAGCGTACCGCAACTCACCCTCCAGAATGAGGAACACAACTGGCAAGTGGGTAACAATGGGCAAGGAGAAGGCTGAGGTACTCAACTGTTTTGCCTCAGTCTTCTCTAGCCACCTCTCTTCCCACATCTCTCTAGTGGATGGATATTAAGACATTGACATTAGTAGTGAAGTCCCTCACACTGTAAGAGAAGGTCGGGTACATTACCACTTGAGAAATCCAAATATAAAAAGTCTTTGCAAGCTGACAAGATGCATCCTAGAGACCTGAGGGAATTGGATAATGTTGTTGCCAAGCCTCTCTCTGAGGTATCTGAAAAATCATGATAGTCAGGAGAAGTTCACTGGGACTGGGAGAAGGGAAACATTGCACATATTTTTAAAAATAAATTCTATTAAAAATAAATCTTTTAGAATGAGGCACAGATTGCCTAGAGGGGTGGTAGATGCCCCACACCTGGAAACATTCAATGTTGGGTTGAATTGGGCTTTGAGCAATCTGATCTAGTTGTAGATCTCCCTGCTTGCTGCAGGGTGGGTGGACTAGATAACCTTTAAAGGTCCCATCCAACCCAAATCAGTCTGTGATTCTATGAACATCACAGGTGACCAGCTGACAGCCAAATGTGACCTTATTCACTACTGCTGTTTGGATTTCACTTTTCAGATTTCATCATACATGTAGAAATCCAAAGAACAAACACAGACTGTTGGGTTGTGTTCCAGGGCCAAGATATTTAGGAAGGTTCTGAAGTGTTTAATTTCTTTTCAGTGTTTTCAATCGAAAAGGTCATTTGAAACAAAGACATTAAATTCCAATGATGCATATGGTTCTACAAAAACAACAACAGTTACTCCATTTTCATTAGTTGAGTAAGCAACGATTTCTTATTTGCTATTGTGATTTAATATTTATTCAGTACATGTATTTGTTTTGTAAGTCAGCAGGTTATAATTTCATTTATTTCTTTTAAAATAGAAAAGCTTTTGTGGATTGATTTAAGAAAAGTGTGGTATAAACACTGTCATGTATAATAACATTTTCAGTTGTCATGAGCTATGTGTAAAGACTGCACATTGATTTAGCTTAGAATGAAAAATATCCTTTTCGTTTCCATTATATTTGTCTATACAAAATAAGCAAAATAAGCAGAAATGTTAGCCAATAGAATATAGGAAAAAATATGCAACTGATGTATTTTTCTTTACTTATTATTAACAAGTCTTATTTTTTCAGTATGACAATGGTATATGCTCTATAATTATGCAAATTTAACAGGTTTCTGGCGTGCTGAGATCAGAGATGCCTAGCTTTAGGAAGAGATCTTATGCCTTTATTAACTAATGAACACAAGAGAGAAAACGTTCTGCATTGATTCATGTTCAAGAACTTATTTCCAAGTTGTTAGTGTTCATAACTTACTTTCTTGCACTCCCAAATCTTTTAATTTCACAGTGTTTTTTATAAAATCATAGACTCATAGAATTGTTTATGTTGGAAAAGACCTTTAAGATTATCAAGTCCAGCTGTAAACCTGCCAAGTCAACCACTAAACCATGTCCCTATGCACCAGATCTACACAGCTTTTAAAAACCTCCAGGGATGGTGACTCAACCACTTCCCTGGTCAGCCTGATCCAATGCTTTACAGCTCCTTCTGTGAATAAATTCTTCCTAATATCTAATCTAAACCATGCCTAGCACAACTTCAGACCATTTCCTCTTGTTTTATCAGTTGTTACTTTGGAGAAAAGACTGACACCCACCTCAGTCCCCTTTCGGATAGTTGTAGAGAGTGATGAGGTCTGCTCCCATCCTCGTTTTCTCCGTACTAAATAGCCCCAGTTCTCTCAGCTGGTCCTTGTAAGACTTGTTCTCCAAACTCTTCACCATCTTCATTATACTTCTTTGGACATGTTCTAACACCTCAACATCTTTCTTGTACTGAGGTACCCAAAACTGAATGCAGTATTCAACGTGGGGTTTCACCAGTACCGAGCACAGGAGGATGATCACTTCCCTAGTGCTGCTGGCCACACTGTTTCTAATTGTCACAATTTAGCCTTGACCGGCTAAATTTTCAGCAAATAAATTGTGCAGTTGGGCTCCCACATTCCACACCCCCACACACTCCCAGGGGAAGGGAGAGGAAAGTGAGAGGAAAGAGGCTTGTGGATTGGAAACTAAAGCTACAGCTTTAATGAAATGATGATAATAATAGTAATAATGATTAAAATAGTTAGAAAGTAATGGAAATATGTGCAAATATCTGAGCTCGCACCCCCACCCCTCCCTTTGATGTCTATATGTCACCACAACTGCTGTANATGAACCAAATGCAAAAACCCAACACAGTCTAGTTGTACCCCAGTACAGATGGCTTTGGTTCATCGATCCAGCCTGTCCAGAACCCTGTGTAGAGTCTTCCTTCCCTCAAGGAGATATACACTCCCACCCAACTTGGTGTCATAAGTTTTACTTACACTTATTTAATTTTTTGTTTTATTTTTCTGGCATAAGTACTGATACTCTTATGAACCAATGTGGAAAAAATGCATTTTGAAGAGTATCGGGGAATTTCTTCTACTATCTGTGACAGGGCACACAAAGTGGTTCCAAAACTGAGTAGATTAATAGGATTGAAGGGACTCTTCTCCATTTCTGAAATTAAGGTATATCTGCCCATTTTATATATATCACTTCCTGTTGCAATTAAGAAGCTGAGATATGATATCTGTTTATGTTATCTAACTTACAAAACAATAAATTAAAGTATGGTAAATTAGCAGAATGTATTTGTCTAGATCTGTAGTTTCACAAAAACAAATTGTGGCAGTGATGGATTAGTATAGCCTAGTGCAAAGTCTTTGATAGGTCTAGACCTGCCATATTTTTTTACTCCTTGTAAGAACAATGTTTTGTGTTTGACATTAATACAATTGTTCAGAAATTAAGGTGCTGTACACTGCTAATATTAATAAGAGAAATATTCCACCCTTCAATCCCTTTCAGCAGAGTTATATCTAGTCAGTATAACTGCTGTTCTCAGTAGGGCTAAATAAACCAAAGCAAAGCCTTATGATGCTGCTGTCACAGCCAGATGGGTAAGGAAATCGCTTTTCCCCAAAATACAAAGTTTAAAGAGAATTAGTAGTTTCAATTCTGTTTCATCAAAATTTCCCTACAGGTAGTATACTGCAGTAATCACCTTCTGTACTCTACCCAGGATTAGATTTTGAAGACTTTTAGTTTAAAGTTCAAAACAACAGAATCCATTGCAGTAGAGCACATTCAATTTCTTATGTTTAATACTTTTTAATAGCAGTAATCTAAAATTCAGCAGTGTTAGGTATGTATTTAAATTAGATGACTTTCTATACAGAAAACGTTGGGGACTGCTTCCTGTGTCATATATAATAGTCCCAAAAGAGCTGTCTAATAGTTGCTGATAGGGATCTTTTTACAAATATACCTTTCTGAAAGTATCCTAAGTTCACTGAAATACTGCAAGAAGTAGTAAGCGGTTGGAAAATACATCAGCTTATCAGGATAAGCTCTTCTTACCCAGCACATGAGAATTTCCTTAAAAGGAATGTGAAAATATTGAAAAATAATAATAAAAAAGAAAATTGTAAGTGTGTTTTCAATGACAAAACCATCTGTTAAGCAACCCAATCTCTGCTTTAGGTTAGGGTGTCTCTGAGATCACTGTAACAGTCCAGTGTTAATATTGTATCTGAGACACCTAATTGGCTTTCTTTAACTTTGCTCATTTTAAGCGAAGATTAGAGGAAATAAAGCGCTGAAAAATTTTAAATAAAACTTTTCAGCTATATTGAAAGTCAGCTTCTATTTTAGATGGAGATGAACTGCTCCACTTGGAGTAAACATGTAAACAGAGAATGTCTGTCTGTACTGCACTTGGAATAAACCTAATTGGCTCATATCCATTTTGCAACCATGCAGGTCGGTTATTTTGCTCTCTGTTTTGAGGTATTAATAATTTTCATGGTGTTTTACCTCCGAAGATTTCTACAGAAAATTTTATTGCCTTAAAAAAAAAAAATGTTCAGTTTATTCTTTTAAATTTTTTGGTGTTTGTTTCCTTATATGACTGTGTGAAAGCAGATGTTAGGAAAAATCGAAATAGAACAAAAAGTGAAATAAGTGTAAGTAAATTTTTCTTACAATTTTTTGCTACTTACTTTATCAGATTTTTACCAGATTTTTAAAGATTTTTTTTTTAATTTGGACAGCAGAAAAACCAAAATATAATTTATTGATATTGTTCATGTTACTGAAATAAAACAAAAGGAATAATACAGACTAATGGATATAGATTAAGTAAATTAATAATTGCAATGCCTTAATCTTGTTTTGAATTAATTTCTTTCTACATAGACATGTATATAGTTATATAAATGTGAGTTATGTTTAATTTTTCCTGTTAGTCAGACAACTATGTCTTTTTTTTTATTTAAACATCTCTTAAACTTTCAGTACTTGCCAAGAAGGTACTGATGCATCATTTCCCCCCCAATATATTTAATTTAAAAAGCAGTGCTGCTAATTAGAATGCAGTAGTGTTGTAGTTTGCTAGAAATAAATTCAAGCTGAGTTGAAGTTGATTTTATTTTTATTATATCTCAAGTATTTTTATGTTGGGGTTTTTTTTGCTTTTTTTTGTGGTTGTTTTAGTGTTTTAGCTTTTGGTTTGGGGTTTTTTTTCTTTTAGCTAGGATGTTCTATGTTTTCTGGAATGCTTCTAAATGTTAGTGTTCTCACTTGTCATGTTGGTAAAACCTACCAGAATTTTTGGGTTTTATCTTTATTCTTACATGAAGTATCTTGCTCTAAGTTTTGATTTAACAAAATTATGTTGTACAGATCTTGTTGCCAAATGGAGATCAACACACAGTCTGCAGACTTTCTGAATGATACGCCGCTAGTCGACATTATCAGTTTTTAACTGTGTATGCTCACAACTGGAACTGTTCAGAATTTTAATTCTGATAGAATTTTGTGCTGCTTCTGTATGAAGACTAACCATGTACTCAGTTGCATTAGCCCGCAGATTTAAAGACAATATTCCCCTCTATGTGGGACTCATGACGTCTTGACTTGAATGCATTTTGCAGCTGGTGGTATTTATCTTCAAAAGCAAATTGAATCAACTATGAAGCTGAAAAAGGAAGAATATACATGAAGAGAAATTGAGGCAGCATTCATGAAGAAAGGAAAGCTAAGGGGGACTCATGATTTTCAGCTGCCTTTCAGGGGTTATAGGAAAGATAAGATCATTCTCCTCTTTAAGATGTGCTGTAGGAGGGCACTGAGCAGAAAACCCAAGTTGCACTTTCCGAGAGAAAAACCTTTTTGCACAGTGATAGTAGCACTTGTTGCAGTTTTCTTAGAGAGGCTTTGAAGTTTATGTGCTTGGAAGGATTCAAAGCTAGGCTCAACAAGGCCATGAGCATCCTGACCCATGTTTGAGATTAGTTTTGATTTGAGCAAGGGTTGGACTAGGTGATCTCAAAGATTTCTTTCTACCTGAATTTTTCTACAATTCCCTTTCATCGGTCAACTTGATGCGTTGTCTAAATTTACTGTATTTCATTGCTGTGCAGTCAAGGGAAAATGTAATATTCACAAAATCATTAGATGTAATTCTTTGTGACATACATAATATTCAGTTTTCGGTAGAATTTATTGCATCAGTAGTGATTCTTATTTTGCTATTTATTTTCATAAGATTAGAGCTATGATTCAGATCAGATTCAAAATCCTATAGTGAAATGTCTTCAATGTAGTTATACTTGTGTATGTGCATACATAGAGAAGCACATATGCACATGTACTTGTATATGTATATATACCTTTGTGGTAATACTGTCCAAGATCTGTTTACAAAAAGACACAGTTTAATCAATAATATTCTTAATTTTGGGCTTGCTATTTATGTTATTGAAATGAAGATAATTTCAAAGAAATGCAGTATTTTTTTAATATACTCATTAAAAAGCCAAAACTCTTAACTTAGGAATGTAACAGAAAAATTTACTGCATTACTGTAGTGCAGTTCTAGAATGGGCAAACTGTGGAGTTAATAAGTAATGTAGCACACACAAATTAAACTACATATTTAGAAGATACCAATTTACACATGAAATTTCTCCACATAAGGGAAAGCTGTCAAAACTGTGGAAATCACTCCCTATTATGGAACATTTACTTCTTCTCTGAATTGGACCTCTGACAAGATTGTATCCAAACCCAATCAATCTTCCATCAGTCTAGTGCTTTTCACAAACACTGACACACTGGTTGTTTTGATTCTAAAGGCATGAGCCATGTACTGACACATAGACCAAGCACTAAAAATAGTGTTAAACTTCTCTGCTAGTTTTCTGAGGATCAGTATTTTAGAGGCATCTAAACTTTTTCTTTAAGCCAATTTAATTCATCTGTAAAACCTACTCAAAGTTCATGCTAATGATTGTTATTACTTTGTTTAGGTTAAAAAGAAATCTGAGATAGAGTTGTGAAATTCTTAGGGTGTCATGTAAATAGGTGAGGCTCGGTTAGGTGGTTGAGGGATTCCCTCCTGCTGGGTCATGAGGTTTAAGATAGAGCCCCTTACTTTCTAAGCTTCCCCTCAGATGGGGAGTCTAGGTGAGCCAGATCCATCCCTAGTCCGAGACTTCATCAACAATTTACTGAATTGGAGGATTATGCGAAATGTGTATATGAGTCAAGAGTTAGTATTACCTGCGAGAGTCTCCTCAGGTACTTGCCAGTAAGCCAAGTGAATTGTCACCAGAGTAGTCAAAAAATTTTGCAGTGCTTGTCAGAGCCTCCCAAGGACTCTCACCAAGACAATTTCACAACAATGAACAGCTGGTAATTTATTTAAAGTGACAGTTAAAAATATGTTTGGAATTGCCATTGATAAATTCACTTGCTTCATTAGCACTAGATGATTACAACTGATTAACAATTATCGTATATATATGCATGTGTGAGGGAGAGATAAGTAGCAATAGAAACTCAAGTTAATAGTAATTTTCTCAGGAACATCCAACAAAGTCAGAGGCATGACTCATAAAAAAGGCATCCCTTACTGGGGAGGTAAAGGGGTGCAGGTCCCTCAGCCTGTCCATCAGGTAAGATGGTTCACCCCCAAGCAAAGGGTTTTCAGGTGCCAATTCCATGGTTTTGAAAACCCTTTGACACCTCTTGGCAGGTGGGGCTAAGTCAATTATTATGGGTTGACTGACTCTTGGAAAGGCCTGTTGTGTCAGCAGTAGTGGGTCTCAGTTGGGATAGGGAGCTCAGTAGGTACTTTTGAGGGTCTTGCTTAACTGAAGCAGCATCAGACTGTAAACAGTGCTACAGTGTGATTTTAAGTCTAAATCCTCTGCCATCCAGATCAAATCTAAGTCTGGCGGGTTTGGTTTCTTTTTCATGGGAAGAAGGAGATGAGGTGAGCCTGATTTGGTGTTCTCATCTCCTTGGATCGCCTAGAGTAAAGTAATCTTAGAATGGCATTGCCAGGGTATTTTGTTTATTTGTAGTTAAGAATAATATTGAAGCTATAATTGAAAATGTAGGAAAGCCCTCTGTCTCCATTAAAAGAGAGACGTTTTGATGGTGGTGGCAGCTTTGAAGCTTTTCTGGCAATGAGGAAGTTACGAGTGCTGAAGGTGTTGTAACAGACAGATAAGACATAAATGGCATGGAAAGGGAGAACGGGATATTATTTCAATTCAAGAATTGAGCTTCATCAAATCTATTTGAGCAACAGATACAAAAGCAAAGCAAATGAAATACTTGCCTTTTACAGGTATGTGCTTAGATTGTATAGTTGATTGCAAAGGATTTCAAGGAGACAAAACCTAAATAGTTACAAAATGCTATTAAATAAATTGAAGAGGAATCCACAAAGGTATTCTAAACATCTCATACAGGGAATCCGTAAAATCACAGTTTTCTAAAATTTATGACACAAAGAGAAGATATAACATTTACTTTTTAGATTTCCTTCTAATAATTTCAAAATGACATCTGGTCACTGGTCAAAAATGGACCTTTGCTTGCTCTGAACCCATTTTTCTGTTCCGTGAGCACTTAAACACTAAGTAACATCCAGGTACCTAAATGCTGTGCAAGACTGTATCACTTGTCAATAAGCTTATCTGAATAAATATCATATTTTTTAGTATAATGAATACTATCTAAAGCATTAGGGTGCCAGGAGATCCAGTTCTAAAAATGTAGGAAATCCTCATGTTCTCTGTCTCTTTGTGTTTTAAAGTCAGCTATGTTAAGCAGCATAATTTCAGATGTAAATATCATCAGGTAGTGTTCTGTTTATTTCCCGAAGAAAGAATATGTTTATTTGTGTTGATAAATAAAAAATAAATAAATAACTGAATAAATAATCAGGAAAGAAATGAGAAGATTTTGGATGAGTGATAAGATTTTTTTGTTATTTTGTAAAGAAGGTTCACATTTTTTTTGGAATCACTGGCTTTGTAGTAAATAGATTGGTAATTTGAGTTTGGGAGCAGTTTGCTAAGATCGTTCTTTTGCAAAGTACAGATGATTTTTAATTGCTGTTTTTAAAAAGCATAGAATGATAACAAATTACATAGGAACTTGAATGCAGCTAATGAAAACAAACCAAAAACCAACAGCAAGACACAGTTGTAATATTTTCTTTGCCTCCTCTCTACTTCCCAATAAAGAACTGATGTAAGAAATTACTGCATATTATAGTTAGCTGACAGCATGAAATTATTTAACGGTAACGTGCAGTCTCAAAGAGAATGAAACATAATGTCTGTTCCTTCCAAATTTGTAATTTCCAAAGTACCACAAAACCAAGAGTAACTGTCAGCTTAATCAATATTATGTGCAGGATGACAAATGTGTTACAATTTCACTTCAGTCTGAAATTTGTCTTTTGAGATTCACACAGTAGGTTAATATATTTTCAGCATTCATTTCACAAGTTTCACAATATTCTATAAAAAACAACATCTTAATGTGACAAGTTTTCAGCAGCCTTGTATCTTGATAATCCATTTAAGATATAAATACAGTGGTTATTTTACATTATATTATATACCATTATTTTGTTGGAAAGAACATGGAAATCACCATTGCTAATGATCGCAACTTTTTGTGACTTATTCTTTTTTCTGAAATACAAGAGTATAGAAAGTTTCTGTTATATAAGGGAGGACTCTGTGTGACTATTTTAATTAACTTTGTACCATAACAATGTGTCTTTAGAATTAATCTGGATTTAATTATGTGTTTGAAGGCTGTAAGTAACGTCAGAAAATAATTACCATATGACTTTATTCAAACCTGCTTATGGAGCAGCAGTCTTTGGAAGTCTTGTTTACATAGAGAGGTTGTTATCAGAATCGGTTTTGTGCTCCAATGTTTTTCTGATTTGGAATATATTCTTTTATTTCATACTAATTAAGACTCTTAGGAATGCTTCAAATTTTGCTAGCTGTTAGTTGAAAGGTAGATTACAGTCTGACAATGAAAAACAAAGTATGTGAGAGAATGATTCAAGCACATGATTAATGTACTTCCTTAACATTATATTTTCTGCATGATGGGCTATTTGTTTTATAGAATGCTCTTGGGAGGTATATACCTTTTCAATACAGTGATTTACTATAAATTAATCAGAAATGCTAAAGTTTTCATGTCTCTGCTGGGATTTTTAAAATACTTGGTTTCATTTAAAATGACTGCTGACTCAGAAATGTTAACCTCAAGTACCATTTTTCAACAGTTGACTCTTACAAAACTGTAACTGTAATTGTCCAGCAACAGTACATGTGACACAAAACACATATGCTTTGAGATAGCTAATGAAGACAGAAGAAACACTCTTGTTGCAAATCTTTAGAGTGTGGAAAGGAGAGTACTAGAATAAGACATTTCTCCTCTATGATCACATGCAATTCCCCATGGTTCGTTAGATGCATTTTCATTTTAATAGCTACTTATTTTTAATTCAAGTTTGGAGTACAGGAATATGAGAAAAGATTTCACTCTAATGCTCTGACTGTGGTTCAATTGCCTTTTGGAATATTACCTTAATTACAGTATTTATTAATCATTTATGAAAGTAGATTTTTTTAAAATAGACATGATCTTGCATATACTTTCACCTTTTACTTTGTGCTGTATTCCATCACATTTCACAGGCTAAGTAGGGTCAGGATAGGTCAGTAAATGATTATGAGAGTCCCAGTGAATTTGTAGGTACTACCATGAGAAACAATGTTAATGATTAAGTATCTTGATTTCACTCCTGAACATTACAACATGGTGTTACAGGACATAGTACTAGAGAATGAACTGTAAAAGCAAGGTCGTAACCACTGATCTCATTGGGTTATTAAAGACTCAAGAGATTATTTTGAGATTTAAAATTTCAGTGGTAATGGGCTCATTAATCAGAATGAGAAATTCATAATAAGAACTAGTATGTATGAGTGGAAGACAGAGGAGTTCAAATGGGAAATTAGACACACATTTTAACGTTGAGGGTGATTACTTGTGAAAGCTACTGCAGAAAGTGTCATATTATCCATCTCCAGATGTCTTTGAGGTGATGCCTTTATAGGAAGCCATCTTCAGTGAATCAGATGTTACTAGGTTCAACAGAAAGAAATTCCAAGGCAGTTCCCTGCTGTCTGGGGAAACCACCTCGTAATCCCTTTCGTAAACTACACCCAAAGCTATCACACTGATTATAACAGACCTGTTCCCTACCCGTCCACTGGAAAACTATTATTGATGCTTTAACAGCAAGAAACCTTTTTCCCCTGATTTTTAGCTCTCTTTTAATCAGAATTGATCTAGGTGAGGTTCCTGTTAGGCTTGTTACCTTCCGTTTTCCTTTTCTGTGCCTCTAATCAGAGTAGTCAAGATAGGCACTTCATTAGGACATAAAAATATGTGCTTACCTTGATGTAAATGTTGAAAGATTACACATGTGCTTTTCTGCGTCCAGACTTATTTTGTGATACGGTTCAAAGGCTAGATTACACAGAGTGCCCCACACCTCTGTAACTGAACACCAACTCTGTCTCTAGCTGTGGATTCTGCATACTGAGTGGAATGAACAATGGCATAGTGACTGAAAGAATTACTTGCTGCCTTTATCAATCCACAGGTTGTGGCTCTGTGCTGTGTAACCTCTGCTGAACACTCCACTGCCTAACAGTGCTGCTTCTGGGACTTCTCTAGCACTGACTTTGGTTTTACTTGTCTTGCTTAAGATGCCATAAACTGCCATTCAAACTCTTGACTGCAGTCATGAGTGCTGTGATAAAGGATAAAGCGTGCTATCAGGGCTAATTTGGTCAATATGTGCTAGTACTTGCTGTACCTGCTAAAAATGTGTATGTGTGTATGTTCCCATTCTGAGTCTGTTTTGATCTAGCCATGGATAAAGTACTCCAGCCATGGCCAGAGGCTGGGAGGAGTGTTAGGAGTGTTGATCGGACTCTTAGTGGAAGACTTTCCTATTCCATAAACTCATTATTTTAACCTGATATTATCTTGCCCTGCATGCCATTGTAAGTGGTGGTCCTTATGTCCTCCTACAAAATGGTCTGTTCCTCCTCCCATGAGGGTGATTATCTCCAGTGGTTTTTCTACTGGTTACTTGAACATCTTTCATATAAAGAGAGACTGAGAGAATTGGGACTCTTCAGCTTGAAGAAGAGAAAGCTAAGGGACAATCTTGTCAATGTGTGCAAATGCCTGATGGGAATGATTGAAGATGAGGGGAGCAGACTCAGTAGTGCCCAGTGACAAGACAAGAGTGAGCACACAAATTAAAACCCATGAAATTCCATCAGAACATGAGAACTTTTTTTTTTTAGTGTGCAGGTGGTCGAATACTGGAATACATTGTGAAGAGAGGTTGTGGGGTGACCTTGTGTGGAGATATTAAAAACCCAAGTAAACACAGTCATAGATAGCCTGCTCTATCCAACCCTACTTGAACAAGGATATTGTATTAAATTATCTCAAGATCTCCCTTCCAGTCTAAGTTATTACAAAGAAAGTGAGAGTGCTGTGATAATTATTCCCTGGAGTGTTGTAATTTAAACTCAGGAAAATGTCATTCTGTTATCTAGATGAGAAGGTTTGAATTCCTGCAATGCACACTGGACAATTTAAGAAGATGGGGCAGAACACAATTTTACGTATTTGGGAAGTGCTAAGGGAGCATCTTGTACAAGTAAAGGCAAAAGAAGACATTCACCAGAGTCACTACAAGTGTGTATCTACACTTTGCAATATTGCACCCATGTGACAGTTTTCACTTTGAGTCTTTACTTTTGCCATTTTTGCCATTTTCAGCTTTTTCAGTCAAAAATATCACCTCTGGGTGATTCACAGTGCTGATCTCTGTTGCTGTTTTCTTGAATTTGTCCTGAGAAACCTTCCAATGACAAATATGTCAATCTGGACCAATTCAAGTCACAGAATACAAACATTCAAAGTTTTTAGTTCCCCACATTGTGTTCCCTGGTTTGATTACCTATATTTTGGGAGGGTAAACTAATATTTAAGAAGACACACGAAAAAAGGCATGGGAGGAAAGGATAGGAGAGAAGGGGGAGGGGGGGGGAAGAAAGGTGCAGTAATAAAACCAAGAAAACTCCTTTACAGGCTTCTAGAGTTCTGTTTTTCCTAGATAACAATGCTAGGAAGAACGTGTGATGCGTGCACTGGGGATTAGCATCCAGAAGTTCCAGGGTTTTTGAGATACAGGACCATCCAGAATGGTGTTTGAAGACTGTTTCTGTCAGGGGCAGCAAGATGTGTAGGTGTTCTCATCCATTTAGCAAGTTGTGTCTGTTTTGTAGACAAGTTTAGGCTTCTTAGATCTTCTTAGATGTGCAGCGTATGTGAGCCAAGATCATTCAGCAAAACAGGAAACAAATGTTAACTATTCTGACACAGCTAAGGAAATATGCAAGGCCCTCTAGCTTGAACGTTTTAACCAGATTGTTGTGATGAACTGGTGTATCAGCAAATGTCTATGACCAACTGGTTGTGAACTACATTTAAATTATGAAATCCTGGAATGTGGCATAATATTGATGATGAATTGTACTATAATCTGGCAAATTCTTCAGAGCCATATCCTATTTTTTTTTTTTTTTAAAAAACATTAATTTAAAAGTTGCAAATAAAAAAAAGAAAATATTTAGGTTGTGGTAGTCTAACTTTGTCATCTAGAAGTCTCTGTTAAGATTTTAGTATGCTGTGTGAGCCGGTATCCATAGTTACAGTGTCTCCTATCCTGAATTTGCTGTATGCTCTCCCAAAAAAGCAACAGCTGCTGTTCTCTCTTCCCACTGATAAGTTCACAGGAGCATACACCTACGCGATCTCTTTCCACTAGGAGCCTACCCTTTGAACACCCCAGCCTCTATATTCCATCTTAATGATGACGTCAGGCTGATATCTGCTTCTCAAAGAAACATGTAGCTCTTTGCCTTACATAGGGCAGATGGAGCTCGCTTTCGGATACAATTTGGGATTTGGCTAGAGAACAGACTATAAGCATATTAGTCAGTACTGTTCCTTTGTCTAATGAGTGTTCAGGAACATGAAAAGCCCATTATCCTTAGGAGAGAAGATATGTGCTAGGACAGTTTTTGCAAAGGAGATGTAGTCTTGTATGATACCCAGTTGATAAGGAAAGATTAGCATAGAAATCAAGAGGGCTGAATTCAGTGTAGCGCAGCAGCCATAATTATGGACAGTAATAGTTTGAGGCTTGAACAAAATCAAAATTGGCTTTCAGGTCTTTAGCATTTCAGAAAGTACACTATATGATTTAATATAGAAAACAGACAGACAATTTATTCATTAATTTAAATATTAACATGAAAACTTAGGTTCTAAACTAAAAGCAGTGTGGGCTTAAAATATTCATTGACATTAGTCATGTACTATATAGGTGAAAGACTGGTGAATGGATACCTTTTTTACAGCATTATTTTATGTGTTTCGTATTTTTGTATTGGAAAAACTACAGCATCAGAGTCAATAAAATGTAAAACTTCTCAAATAAGACCCCTACATCCAAACCCCCAAAATCTGCTAAGAATTTTACTGCCACGGCAACTGTGATGTAACACATTCTAAATAGCACTCTCAGAACATGACATTCTTCGTCATGCTATGAAACTATTTGAAGTTTTTTTCAATACTGAAGGAATTATTCTCAGGTTCTTCATTACAACAGATACATGCTGATTAGTGAAATCAATAACATAAATATCAACAAGAAATGAAAGAAAATTTGATTCTATATGAAGTAATGATTATTATAAGTCTTGATTCTAAAAAGAGTAATCAAGCATCATTATAAGGACATGTGTAGTGGATTTTGTTTTTATTAAATTCCATTTGGTAATCATTTAATGTCATGAAAGCATTTATATTGCTATGGTGCACGATTTGTTACCCTCAGATACTTGCTTGTCTGCCTTTAAATACAGATAGACTCCATTTATGTGACTCTACTGTGCTAATAGTATACGGTCATTTAATTCTAATCCTGTGCCCTGATGAAAGGGTTTAAAAGTGAAACAGCTCTGCTGTGGAAATGCTATGACCCCACAGCAATGCTTTTTGCATGGTCATTTTGAGAAAGTGGAAGGAAAACCAAGTGAGACATGGATTTCTCCAAGTAAATTCAAAGACTTTCATACTTTCTACCGTAAGTTACCTTTCTTAATTTGAAAGCAAAAATCTGCTACTCTATTTAATTAGAACATTATGGTTCTTGCTGAAAGGAAAGGCTTAGTGAATGACCCATGGAGAAGAGGCATTAGTCACAGCCCAGCTGATGTTCTGAGACTTATGAGACATTGAAGACCAGATCTACAAAGCTTTTTAAGTATCAGAATCACAAGCTACAGATCCTGAAATCTCATATACCTTTGTCACACAACCCCTTTATGTTATGTGACAAGTTTAAACGCTGAGCACCCTTATTCTCAAAATTAAAGTTTCTCAGCCCATGAGGACCTAAGCATTCCTGGCAGTTCACTAGAGCAGGACTAAGTACTGAAATTCCTATTTGCACCTTAGTTTCAGGAGAATTTAAAATTTATTTATTTATTCTGAAGATTTTAAATGGTAGTTTGCAGACATTTGTATCTAGTTTTCTCAAATGCAAAAATGAAGGCTATGTTGGGGTTTTTTTTAAAAAAAAGACAGGTATATAACTGAAGAGCAAGAGGGAACTGCACAGGCAGTGCAAGCAGGGACAGGTACCTGGGAAGAGTATAAGGACACTGACTGGATGTTTGGAGGTGATGTCAGGAAGGCCAAGGTGCAGCTAGAGCTGAACTTGGCAAGAGAAGCAAAGAATCAACATCCTTCTCTCTAAATTGGAGAGATATTGATTTGATGGGTAGACTGGTCAGTGGATAAGTAATTAGTTGGATGTTTGCATTCAGAGAGTAGTGGTCAACGGCTCCATGTCCAGACGGAGATCTGTGATGAGCAATGTCCCTCGGGGCTCCATACTAGGACCAGTGCTGTTTAATATTTTCATTGATGATATAGACAGTGTGATCGAGTGCCTTCTCAGGAATTTTGCAAATGACACCAAGCTGAATGGGATAGTTGTCACATCAGAAGAATCGGATGTCATCCAGAGGGACCTGGACAACCTGGAGAAGTGAACCTGTTTGAACCTCCTGAGGTTCAGTAACGCCAAGCACAAGATCCTACACCTGGGTTGGGGCAATCCGCGATTTCAACACAGACCAGGGGACAACGTTGACAGAAGCTGGCAGTGTGTGCTCACAGCCCAGAAGGCAAACCGTACCCTAGGCTTCTTTAAAAGAAGCATTGCCAGCTATTTAAGGGAGGTGATTCTCCCCCTCTTCTCTCTTGTGAGACCCTACCTGGAGTACTGTGTCCATTTCTGGAATCCCCAATGTGAGAATGATATGGAACTGTTGGAACGTGTTTGAAGAGGGCTGCAAAGATGATGAGAGGGCTGGAGCACCTCTGCTATGAGTATAAGCTAAGAGTTGTGGTTGTTCAGCCTGGAGAAGAATATAGGGAGAACTTCCAGTACCTGAAAGGAGCCTGCAAGAAAGCTAACGAGGGACTGTAGTGATAGGAGGGCATGTAGGGGACAAGGGGGAATGGGTTTAAATTGAAAACTAGAAGATTTAGATTAGACATTAGCAAGAAATTCTTCACGAAGAGAATGCTGAGGTATTGGAACAGGTTTCTAAGGGAAGTTGTGGATGCCCCCTCCCTGGAAGTGTTCAAGGCCAGGTTGTATGGGGTGTTGAAAAACCTGGTCAACTGGGAGGTGTTCCTGCCCATGGCAGAGGGATTGGAACTGGATGAGCTTTAAGGTCCCTTCCGACTCAACCATTCTGTGATTCTATATATAGAGAAGGTACAGTTATATAAAGAATTTTTGTTAAATAGCATTTTCTATACTACTTGGCCCTGAGTAACATGAAACTAGTCTAGCTCCAGATGTTTAGAAGAACAGATTTGAGCTCATATATTTTGTCTGTAAACTTAGATTTTATTTTCAGTCAGTGGTTAATCAGTACAGAGGCTTTCATAAGTTCTCTTTAAGTATGTATACAAATGAAAAGACAATTAAATATGATAAAAAAATCTTAAAGAAACCTAAATTTACAATTCTCAAATTAGTTCCCCTGCTCTGAGTGTTATTCAAAATTGATCAGGTTCTGTGAGTTCATAAAATGTATTCCACTACTGCATTACTTCTCAATAATATAAGGTCTTTGGATTAATATGCTATTGCCAAGTTTGATGCTGGTTCCCTATTAAGAAGTAGAGTTATATTTTTTTCATGATGAGATTTAATGTCAGTTTAACCAGACTTAATTAAACTTTGGCTTATAAATCATTTTATTAAGAAGTGCAATGAAAATTTCTGGTTTATAGCTTTTTAATTAAAACGAATTAAGGCAACTTGTGTTTAAGTGCCTACAAACTAGTTCCCTTATATTTCCAAGTTATTGTACAATGGTCTAGTCACACAACTTGTCCTTTATCAGGAGTCAACAGATTACAACCTCATGCCATAAAACCTAGGGGTTTAAGTACCTATTGATATTTAATCAAGCAATTTAATAAAATAACTGAGACGTGTTTTGATCTAAGTATCAGTTAAAGATAACAGCATGGTTTATATAGACCATGACCATATATATACATTTACTTGTCTGATGTGTTAGCATATTTAATGTATTCAATTACGCTGATTTTTATAAAAATTGCAAACCGTAAGCAGATCTCCCTTGCTTTTACTAGTTCTGACTATTTTTAATTACAGTATCACCATATAATCTTAATATTGTTTTATGAATATATTCATATATGAATTACAAATCTAGCTGTTTAATCATCTTGTGTTTGTTTTTTCTCATTAGGTGTAAAAGGGCTGGGTATGGCAGGTATTGGCTAATCCTATAGGTTTACTAGCTTTAATATAGACTTTTATTTTTTCCAAGTATTTATTGCTGAATCTGAAATACTTTCTTTTTCTCAGGAGAATATAATGGAAGTTATAAGAAATCAAGAATTTTTACTTCTACCAGCTGACGAGCTCCACAAACTTCTTGCTAGTGATGATGTGAATGTTCCTGATGAAGAGACCATTTTCCATGCCTTAATGATGTGGGTGAAGTATGATATGCAGAGGCGATGCAATGACCTAAGTATGCTACTTGCTTATATCAGATTACCACTGCTTCCACCTCAGGTATTTTTTAAATTTAATAATAATAATAATAATAATAATAATAATAATAATAATAATAATAATGCCACAATGATAAAAATAACAACGATAACAATCATAACTATAACAATAATGTCACTGTTATTGGGAAAACTCTCATCAGTTTATAATCTGCAACTACTGAATAATCTGGGTGTTTAAAGGCAAAACTGCTTATAATTAGAAAGAAACAAATGGCAACCTTTCATCCAGAGTGACTTCAATAAACTCGAGGATTGGGCACTTAAGAAGTCCAGAGCTGTGAAACTGAAGAGGAGTAACTGCAGGTTTTGCGACATATGAGGAAGAGCAAGCAGAATGGTAAATATTCTCAGAAAAATACCCCAGGGGTTATGACAGAGACTGATTTGAGTATGAGCTAACAGCATGAGTGAGGTGTCGCAACCCAGCCTGGACTGGAAAGTCCAGGTGTTGCCAGAGAAAGACCCTGGGTCTCCCAGTAAAATTTATGGGTTCAGTACCCACTGGGCTAAATGAAGGCAAAATGATGCCAAATGATTGGCCTCAAAAGGAAGTTATTTGTACAGGTATTCTTAGGGATAAGTTTGGCATTGTCTTACTAGGTCTGTGTTAAGGAAAAACAAAGAAAGGCAGAAAGGGAGGAAGCAGAGAGAGACAAAAAAGTGCAAGGGCAGCACCTGGACTCCAGTCCTCTTCTTCGCTCTCCCAGGATGGCAGGCACGCTGCTGCTCCCAATGGCTCCTCTTCCAATGTATTGTTTATAGGTTTTGGTGAGCCTACACAGTGCTTCTTCTAGGAAAGTTCTGCAACTGAGTTTGGGGGGCTTAGTGGATACTTTGGGGTCCAAGGTTCTGCCCCTGCTCTCCCTACTGGCAAGACTGCAGCATGACCTCTCTGGGTAGCAAGCAGAGCTGGGCTGCTTGCTAGATTGAGATATGTCTGAAGGACACAGGTTCTGCTGCAGTCAAAACCAAGTCGTTTAATGCAAGCAAAGAGAATCAGCCTCTTACATGAGGAAAGTTACGTATTTGTCTACATCAGGAAATTTCTGTCCCCAAGCCATATGAAGTTATTATTCCAAAAATACCTCGTGCTGCTAAGACTGTACCTGAAATATTATTTCAAATTTCACACTCCACAATTCAAAAGGCATAGAAAGAAACATGAGATTCTAGTGATGGGCTACCAAGATGGTATGTCTGCTGACAGAAGAGAAGCTGGCTTATTTAGTCTAGCGAAGAAGAGGCTAAGTGATGACCTAATAGTAACTTAAGATTTTTTGAAAGGATGATCATGGAAACAAATTCTTCTCAGGAGCACCACAAAATGTAAGAATTAGCATGGACTGTTCGGGTTGGACATTAACTACGGGAAGAATCATTCAGAAAGCAGAACCACTACAGCAAGTTTTTCAGGAACTAAGCAATCTTTTTCATTTAAGTTTTTCTTGAATTTGTTAGACCAGGTGATTGCTAAATGGCATTAGCCTAGATTTCAATGAGAGCTAGATTTCAATGAGAGGTTGAACTACTTGACCACTGGAAGTCCTTTGCAACTCCCGTCCTATGAATGCTTCCATTATTCTGTGATCATTCTCCTTGTTTGTAATCATTTTTCTTTCAGCTAGTGTAGTAGGTCTGGCTGGGGTGGAGTTAAATTTCTTCATGGCAGTTGTGTTTTGCACTTCTAGCTAAAAGAGTGGTGGTAACACATCAGAGTTTTGGCTATTGCTGAGCAGTGCTTACACAGCATCAAGGCTTTCTCTTTTCCCTACCTGACGACCCTTCTAAAAGCCAGTAGGTTGGCAGTGAGCAGGAGGCTGGGAGGAGACACAGCCAAGACAGTTTACCCCAACTGAACAAAGGGGATATTCCATACCACATGATGTCATGCTCAGCAATAAAAAGCCCAGGAAAAGGAGAAGTAAAGGAGAAGACAATTGTGATATGATATTTGTCTTCCCAAGCCACTGTTACATGTACTGAGGCCCTGTTTAGCAGGACATAGCTGGACATGTGCCTGTCAATGGGAAATAATGAATTATTTCCTCTTTTTGCTTTGCTTGTGTATACAGATTTTGTTTTCCCTATTGAATTGTCTTTATGTCAATTCAGGAGTCTTCTCCCCTTCCTTTTATTTTCTCCTCGTCCCACAGGAGAGAGCAGTGAGTCAGAAGCAGGGTGGGTGTTTAACTGGTGGGTTTTTTGTTTTACTTTCCAATATATAATGTGCTACAAAGGAAACAGTCAAATATGGCAAAGTTAAAAGTTTCTTTGTCAGAAATGTAAGCTGTTTATTTTTCAACGTCTATGCCAACTGAGAAGCTAGCACGCAATACTCTGCATGCCTGCACTCTTTAAATCTGCCAAGCACTTACAAAAGATTTTAACTGTTCACACACCAGCCTCACCTTTAGCTTTTATTATGTTGAAAAAAAATCATGCAGACTGTTGATTACTGGTTCCTGCCCTAGTTCTTAGTAATAATTTTCTTTCTAATTAGTATCTGAAAGATCTACCACAATGGATTTGAATGAGGCTATTGACTTAAATCAGATTAAGAGAATACAGCTGTTTTATTTGTCCTGTGAATTGTTGAAAATGTGAAAAAATAGAACAAATATTAAAAAGTTTACTTTCCTCTTCTGTAGCTTTATGTAAAATATCGGGTAATATATGCACATATGTAAAGAATGAAAGAGTCTTCTTGTTATCTAGGCTCCCTTTTCCATGAAAGATTGGACCAGAAGATCTTTCAAAGTCACTTCCAATCTGGAATGTTTTATGATTCTTTGGTTCTAGGGGTTGTAAAGTATCAGATGAAATAATTTAAAGGCAAGATTTCAAATTACTTTTATGTTTGGAAGCCTCCAATCTCTTTTCAAATTCTAAATGTATGGCTCATAAATTCAGCTGCATTCCCCCAGTCAATATGCATTTTTCTTCATCTAGGCATTACATACTTTGCTTACCTCTGTACTGCTAATCGCGTGTAAACCAGTGATCACCACACTACCAAGCTGAGTGTTGTACCCTTTTATCCATAATATTAATGGCAATTCCCTGTATAGCTGAGTTATGTCCACACTCGACAATACCTGTGTCTAAGTTTCCTCTGGTGTATCTGTGGCCCTGACACATAAGGATACTCTGAGACACTGTCAATGTCACTAGCGTCCCTTATTTATGCAACTGAATTATGTCTACTTTTTTGAGATTATCCTGGATACCTTAAATCATCTGAAGTATCACTATATCCCATATTTAGCAACCAAATAGAATCCTGGATTTTCACTGCCTATCATAGATAAGCATAACAAATGTAAACATGTATCATTGGTCTCACGTCACTGACACCCACCTATAAACTCCTAAAACAGTTGTACTAATCTCAAACTTTATTCGTTGTGTATCTTCTAGAAAATTTCTCATAAGATTTCTTTCTTTAGATTCAAGTGCAACTTTTAGAAAGAACACATTTCTTTCTGAACAGCCAGGAAGCAAGTGGCCAGTGAGTAAGGTATATGAAAATAAATAAAAAAAGTTTCAAAACTGTTTATAAGGAGTTTCAAACAAAATTACTTTAGAGTGAAATACTTCTGACAATTTTATGTTCAATTTAATCTGAAACTAACCCTTATGCACGGGTGCTTGTCTAAAATTGAGCACTGCTTCATATAAATGTTTGCTATAATGTAAAAAAGTATTTTAAAATTGTTTCCAAATTAAAATTAAGATAAAGCAAAGTTTCATCAAAAACATAATGAGACCTGGAGGTGAAAATTCCTTTTTATTACCAAAAAACTACATTTTTCCTACTATGGGTAATACTTAAGTATAAATCAAATAAAACACTATCATTTTCATTGCACTGAAAATTGACTGAAGAAATGGAGAAAAGCCAGGTCAAAATTAAAAGCTAATCATTGGACCTTTGAGACAAAAAGGTTTGGGTTCCTTACTTTTAAATTCACTAAAAAAGATGAAGTCATGGACTGCAAAGATTGTTAACAGATGGGAAAGATTATACTGATATCCTTTTACAATGGAAGCTTAAATTTATAGCCTGGGATTTTATGATACCTCATTTTGCTTTCAAGGAGCAGTAATTACGTTGGCAATGTAGTCAGACTAGAGTAATAGGATATCAAACAATGTAACTCAAAATTCAATAGAAGAATTTAGGAGAAGCCCATCAGTATTAACATATTGAAAAGAAAGTATCATGAAGCTGAAATATTAGACTTCAATGTCACCATAGAACTTGAGTTTAATTTTGCTCCTTAGACTTCCTGAAACTACCTACTAAACTAAACCAATTTTTATTTCTTCATTCAAGTAAAACTAAAAAGACTGGTGGCTTGACCAATGTAAAAAGTATTTCACATTATAATAGGTATGATTTAGTCACTTTCAAAAGAAGTTCCAAATATTATGTGTTGATCTGTACAGAAAATGTATCTTAATTTGTATTCATTTTCACTCTTAACAGTTATAGGGAAAGTAGGAATGTGATGGGAGCCTTAAATGCTCTTAATGCTGAAGAATTTTGTATTTTTTACTTGAATTATTCATTTGCAAGCTTAAAATAAATAATTTTCCTATGATTTTTAGTAATATTCTTCATTGACAGTAAGTTAAAAAAAGTAAGTTAAGAAACAAAAAATATTGTAAAGCTGACATTTTGTTAGTTGTTAAAAAAACTCTAAGAAACTACTTTTTATGGCTAAAAGTACTCAGCTGCCCTCAATTTTGAGTAGTATTTTAAAAAGAAATTTGAATGAAAGTATTTTAATCTTTTTTAAAATAACCCAATATTAGTACATGTAAACCAAAGCAAAACCACTGAAGGAAGTTTGTTTGACATGATAAGATAAATGTACTTATAATCACAGAATCACAGAATGCTTGAGGTTGGAAGGGTCCTCTGGCAATCATCGAGTCAAACATCTCTGTTCACGCAGGGACACTGAAAGCCAGTTGCCCAGTCACCCTCACAGCATAAAAGTGTTCCCTGCTGGTCAGAGGGAAATCTCTGTGTTTCAGTTTGTGCTCATTTCCTCTGCTCCACTCATTGGGCACCACTGAACACAGCCTGGCTCCATCCTCCTTGCATCATCCCTTCAAGTATTTATGCACGCTAGTAAGGTCCCCCTGAGCTTTCTCCTCTCCAGGCTGAACTGTCCCAGTACTCTGAGCCTTTCTTCACAGGACAGATGTTCAATTTCTTTATCATCCTTGTGGCCCTTCATTGAATTTTATGCAGTATGCCCTTGTCTCTCTTGTACTGAGGAGTCTAGAAATGGGCACAGCATTCCAGGCTTAGTCACGGCAGTGCTGAGGGAAAGGCTCACCTCCCTTAACCTACTAACAACACCTTGTCTAATGTAGCCCAGTGAACTGTTAGCTTTCTTTGCAGCAAGGACACGCTTCTGGCTTCTGTTCTGCCAAGCCTCTTTCCAGCTGGATGGCCCCCAGCACATATTGCTGGATGGATATATAGAGACATACACATATACATTTATTTAGTTATTTTATAGTAGAGTGTTCTTGTGAATCTTTTACTTAGAGGTGAAAATCTATAGCTGTAGAGAGATATACCCATTAAAGTCTGGCTAGAATTGCTAAATGAGTTCTCACCTAGTTCCCTGATGACTGTCTTGACCCATCATCTAATGATTATCTTCCCCATCATGCATGATGTGGTGTTTACCATCTCCACAGCTCAGGGGGAAAATGGTTCACCTGAATGCTTGCTGATTTTATATAGGCAAAAGTTTAACCTCTTCTACAGTTGAATTTAAAACATTGTCTTCTGACTCTGAAAACAAACAGCACAGAAGAGTTTATATATCACTGAATTCTCCTTATGTTTCTCTCCTCCTTTCCCCAAACAGATTGATTTCTTCTGTGCTTATATCTCCTATTCCCTGGCTTAAATTTTACCTGGAAACATTCAGCATAATTAATCAGCATATTTGAGTCTCTGCCTAACCCTATTTTGTTTATTAGTGATATAATCACATTTACTAAGACAAAAAGATTGCTTTTACCAATTGTCTGTACAAAGTGTAATGTATCCATTAATGTCAAGGCTACAGCATTATTCAAATGTGTGTGCAGCCTCTAGGGCATAACATTTTTATGATGTTTCTTAAAAGTGTGAGAAACAAAATGACAGTTGGGCTGCTGAAGCAAGAGTTAAGAGTTAGATGATACTGAATGCCTAGAACAGCATGAGTAATGTAGAATGAGGATATTACACTTACCTTTTAATATTTCTCAGCAAAGAAGTGCATGATAAAAAGAGCACAAATACTTACTTGCAGAAATGGTTATTAAAGGTAACTGGTACTCCACCAGAGTTCTGTGTTTGTAATAGATTGGGTTTTGCAACTTCTTTTAATAGTGGATCAGTGGCTAACTATGAAAACTAAACAAATAGCTTAGGTATAGGTATTATTGCCTTTCTCTCTCTGCAACACTTTTAATAATATCACTTTCAGAGGCTTGCAAATCACATCAGTAGGATAATGCATAGTCTTTGAGTATTAAACACTCTGTGAGGCTCAGATCTGGTGTAATTAATATAGGCATCTAAATTAGGTTTCTTGCCCAGGGGCATAAACAATCCAGTCCTTATAAAGTGAAGTACTTAAATACCCTGTAAGACACTAGAGAGAAAGTGAACTAATCCACTTGGGTTCTGTTCTTATTTATACAGACATGTTGTAGGAAACCTGTAGGAAATACTAAGCCTCTAAATCCCCTCAAAATAGGCATATTACGCCTCTCTGTACATAATTTTAAAAATGTATATTAATTTTCATATAATAATCAAGTAGAAACCCTTTAAATTGCAGCTTGGACAATTGACATTATGAGGCAACTTTGTAAATTCTTTCCACAGCTCAGCTGGTATTTGGCAAAGAGGCATTTCTCTGTGCTGCCGAAAAAAAAATTAAGCAGACAGTTGTCAGTCTGATGTTCATCAAGTTCTGAACTTCTCAGTGTATAAGGTCTGACACAAAAAAGGCAAAGATTCACCCTATAACTCAGGAACCAAGAGTGGGAGGGAAGAGACAAAGAGATAGTTATGGAACCGGTCACAGTGAGACAAGGCTCAACTCGATCGCTTCACCCAGCATGAGTGGATGCATGTTCAAATGTAGATATTTTCCTACCCTTAGTTGGAAAATGGTGGAGTGCAAAACTGAGCAGTGAGTTAACATCATTTTTCTTGTGAAACAGAAAAAAATTGCAATGGGAACTTTTCCATTATTGATTTACTGGTGAAGAGATCCCAAAGATCAAGTGAATGCTCAAAGGAACCCATTTCTGCTGGTAGAAGATGCAAAAGTAAANGTGGGAGGGAAGAGACAAAGAGATAGTTATGGAACCGGTCACAGTGAGACAAGGCTCAACTCGATCGCTTCACCCAGCATGAGTGGATGCATGTTCAAATGTAGATATTTTCCTACCCTTAGTTGGAAAATGGTGGAGTGCAAAACTGAGCAGTGAGTTAACATCATTTTTCTTGTGAAACAGAAAAAAATTGCAATGGGAACTTTTCCATTATTGATTTACTGGTGAAGAGATCCCAAAGATCAAGTGAATGCTCAAAGGAACCCATTTCTGCTGGTAGAAGATGCAAAAGTAAAAACAATGCAGAACCTTAACAGCCTTTCAGAAAATTATCTGCAGAATTGCTTTGAACATTGTCAACATCGTGTGTTAACTCAGAGGGAAACTGTTTTGAAGGTGATCATAGTTGATTTTCTTCGTTTGTTAAGTAAAAAGAGTTACAGGCACAGTCTCAGGGGCTTTTTGTGTTGGACCTTGTATATTGGGCTAGATGAACAAACTTAAAGGCTCCCTTGCTTAGGAGACATGGAAGGTGTAATTCTGTGTCAGTCAATCTCTAACTGCAGGCAACGAAGTTCTAGTGCAGTTCCCAGCACATAGGAACAAATATATGTGCTGTTTTGAGAGCGACCATGGACTATCGTACTGCCTGGCTCCCAGCAGATTTTCTGGAAGCATTCCCTCATAAATCCAAAACCATATTTACTGGCCCCGTGTGGATTCTCAGACACCATGTGGCCCCTCAAATCTTGCTAAATGCTTGGTGTTACATGACTGAATTAAGCAATTACTCAATTTGAATATCTACCTATATCAGAATAATATGTATTTGGCAATGTGAGGAAGTTTGACAATATTTTTCATGTATTTTTATGTCAACTTCAAGTAAATAAATATAAATTAATTACATTAAGAATTAATTACTTCTCACTTCATAAAAAAGGAGGTTTAGGCAAGCTCTAGGATGATCTTGATTTCCTTAACAATATAGGAGACATTATGGCCGGAAATTTCACTTCCTTGTGAAATAGCAATTACTTGATTTTACTCAATACAGGTAGAATATGTTGTCATTTCTCTACTTTTCCTATGTAAGTAAGAGTTAGTAAAGCTATTTTTTTTCTGTTTTATATAACAACTTTGGTTGTGGTGCTATCTTGTCAGCTGATATTATATCTGAAGAAAGATGTGACTGTTCAATGCAGTGTGCAGATAAAATGCAAGGGATTTTTTTTTTGTCTTTTAGCTAATTCTTAAATTGTTCAAAAGTCTTGTTAATAGGTCTGCCATTTCTTGTGTAGATACATGACAGTGTAAAAATTTGTAAACAGTGAAAATTATAACCATTCAACAGTTATGTGTGACATTCATTTCCAAATATGATTTTCTATCAGTAAAGTTTAGTAAATACAGTAAATATCAATCAAGTTTCTGTAAATTCTTTGAACCTGTCATGAGATGCTGTTGAAATAAAAAGTTGTGGTAACATAATGAAAATAGTATATCTTTATCTTGCACACAGGCAACTTACCTGACTTTTTATTCAGTGTCTTGTGATATACTGAGCATATGGATTGCTACTAAATACATTGGCATAAATTTATTTAGTAGAAGAATGGATCTTCACTAGATAAACCACTTTTACACATGGTCATGAAAATATTAGGCAACGGCAATGATGAATAGAAAATACAAATTAAAGGTTCAGAACAATGTTTTATTAAAAGTATTCTCCTGTTACTTATTCCATGCAGTTCATTCTATGTGAAGCATTTATTCTCATAAATGTCCCCATTAGAATGTATAGTGTCCATGTGAAAACACGTATTTATTGATACATTAGATTTTATTACTTGCCCAAGTCAATTATAAGCTCTAGCCATATGACTAAAAGCATATCTTTCCTTGACCTTCAAAACAGCACTATTTTCAGTGTATACTTAAATGTTTAATAAAGTTTTATTTTTATTACATATATTTTTATAAGACGATTTTAGTTTTGAGAACACATTTTTCCTGTTTATGTTTTTACATTGTTATAGTATTTATGAACATTATTTAGCACCTTTCAATCCTTTTCTTTCTGTCAATTGGTAGATTATATCAGATTGTTGCAGAAATTGCTCTATGTGCATGTGGCTATTCAGTCATCCCTTTTGGCAACATATTTTTAATCTTTTTCAGTAACTTTTAACTGATTAGAATGGCAGGATATTATAACCGACATCTGAAAATCCTGTATGTACAACAAAACTATTAAAACTAAATGCACTGGGAGCAGATCAAATTAGTGTAGTATACTCCACATAATTTTCCAGTTCAAACTCTGGTTTACAGTAATTTTTTTAATCATATAAATAAACCACATAATAATTGCTTACATAAATCTCAGCAATGAAAATTGGCATAACTTTCAGCAAAGTTCCACTGTCATTTTAGGCATTTACTTAATATGCTGAGGCTTACCAACATGCTTAACTTCCAGCTGTTCATAGAAATTTTACTGAAAACGCATAGCGATAGACACTTCTAAAGTCTACTGGTGTAGCTTATGTTCTTAAACAGATCTGCAAGTTGCTGATCACTTTTAGAAATCTTATATTGAATACCTTTTCAGATACTTGTTTCCCTTAGCTCTGTCTTGGCTGTGTTTTAATCTACAAGCATACAACCTGACAATTACCATCAGATTCAAACTGCACTGCATGTAATGAACACTGCTATTTCGCTCTCCAGTAATGTATTTTGCATGTGGTAAAGATAGCAAATATCCAGTGCTACTGGATTTTTAAATGATTTTGTGGAGTTTAACATGTAGTAGTGGGTTCTATTTTGATTAATGAGGACAGTGAAGAAACTGGAGAAAAATGTTTTATCATGAGAAAACAAGGCTTCTGCACACGTTACGGTTCTGTTGGAATGAATACAAGATGGCAAAATCTTTCAGTGTTGGCCATAAATACCCCCAAACCAGAAAGATATCAAAATCTGCCAGTAGCTGCAGCCTGTCTGCTTGGGAGCTATGTTGTAGCTATTAGAGAACAGCATGCTGTACAGTCCCTGGAAGGCACAGCTTAAATTGCACACCTAATTACCCTCAAACCTTGACTGTCTGAGTCAAAACCAGGTGTCTAAGTTTACCTTGTTGTAACATTACAGTCCCATATCTCTTTAGTTCAAGCTGTACTTCTGCTTATAATCACAGAATCACAAAATGATTGAGGTAGGAGTGGACCTCTGGAGATCATCTGATCCACCCCTTTCCTAAACTAGATCATCCAGAGACCATTGCCCAGGACCACATCCAGACAGCTTTCGAATATTCCAAGGAGGAAAACTCCAAAACGTCCCCGTGCAACCTCTGCCAGCCAGTCTTGTGACTCACACGAGAAAGAAGTGTTTCTTGATTCTTGGATGGAACCTCCTTGTTTCAGTTTGTGATCATTGTCTGTGGATCTGTCACTGGGCACCACTGAGAAGAGTCACATTGACAAAATCCCCTTTCAACTGCTGAACTGTCCCGGCTCTCTCAGCCTCATAGCCTCTCTCAATCCTCATAGGAGCAAGATGCTACAATCCTTTAACTATCTAAGCACCACTTTTCTGGACTGTCTAGTCTCTCATATTTGCCTCTTATCCTGAGGAGTCCAGAACCGGCCAAGGACTCCAGGTGTGGCCATCCTAATGATGAACAGAGTGAAAGGATCACCTCCCTCAACAATACAGCAGCTCAGGACACTGTTAGCTTTCTTTGTCACAGAAGAATTGCTGGCTTCTATTCAATTTAGTGCCCACCAGGACCCCAGGTTCTTTTCTGCCGAGCTGCTCTCCAGCTGGGTGACCCCTAGAATACACTGCTGTTTGAGGTTATTCCTCACTATGTGGAGTACTTTGCACTTGTCCTCGTTGAACTTCATGAGATCCTGCCAGATCCTTTCTCAAACCCACTGAGATTCCCCTGGATGACAGAAAAATGCTTGCAGTCACTGCCAGCCACTCCTCATAGTTGAGTGTCACCAGCAAACTAGCCTGGGGCGCACTCTGCCCCATCACCCAGATCAGTAATGATTTCTGTAATTTAGTGTAGAGGTATCCAAGACAGTTTTAGAGTAACTAGCTTACCAGTATAGTAACAGGCTTAGAGTTCACCCTCATACAGATTAAAGTATCCTTCTATGTAGCAAATTTTGCTGCTAGTTATTGGTGTTCCATAGATCATGCCTCCAGAGGTCATGCAAGCATAACTCATTGAAAGTAGTGAAGGCAAAGATCAATCCCTTCTCTCAGCAATTGTTAACAACAGTTTTAAAAGCAAAAACCTTTATTACATTTGACGTAATTTGCAATCTGTCACTTCTAACTAAAGAAGGAAAGAAAAGGGCATTACAAATGCTGGACTGATACAATGGCATATCTTGAATGGTCTCCTGGAAAAATGGGTGATGAGAGGACTGAGAGGTTGGTTGGACTTTCCTTTCCTAATGTTAAATCCTTTTTTTTTGCAGTATAGTGCTGTTTTCTGCTTCCTTCCTTCTCCCTTAAATTGATTCTGCGTAACAGAAAAATGCATAATCTAAAGTATTTTCTCCTCTAGTTCTAGTTGAGCCACCAACATTTCAGAGATTATGTCTGTACTAGAATAATTCTTCGTATTAGACATTTGTAAAGTTTATCCTTGCAATGTACTATATGGAAAGGATGTTAAAATTGACAGTGGCCTGTCTGTGTGAGGTTGTCTTATGCATCCTTTTTGCCTATTTATAAGACCTGAAGATAGCATTTGAACCACGAGAATATTATTTAAGGACAAGATGCTTCTTTTGTATTCCATTTCTTTGTACTTATTCTCTTATAGGAGTTCCATGAAAAAGACATCAATTTTAGTAGACTACAGTTAAGTACAGTTAACAGGAAACTACAGTTAAGAATAAAAAATTTAGTAATTTTCAAATGTAGTCTATTATCTGTTATTGACTGAATAACGTTTGTGTTCCACTTGTTGGCATGTTGTGCTTTTACCTAATCTTCTGTTTGATTAGGGATATGCCTAGGGATATAGTTTAGTGGTGAGCTTGGCAGTGTTAGGTTTATGACTCTGTGATTCTGTGATTTATTACTTTCAGAAGAAAAATAAAAAATAATTTTATTCAGAAGAGCTTCAAACAAAAACATGTGCCTTTGAACCAAAGTAGGCTACAAAATAAGAATATTTTGTCGTAGCCTAGCCTTTTTGCTGTTTCTAGTTTTGGGGTATTTTTTTATATTTACTTTTTTTTTTTAACGTGATTTTTTTTGTTCATCTTACTTATGAATGCAATTTGACCTCCAGAACTTTTTTTATTTCTTATGTAGCATTTTAGCACTATTATAAAGTATGATGGGTCACAGAATTATGATACTACTTTTTTCCTCGAGGATTAGAGAATTAAAAATATAAGGTACTCTAATGGAGATTTGTCTCACGTAAACGTATTTATCTAGAAAGTAAATATGTATAATATGAGATAGGTATTTACTTTAAGAAGGATTTTACTTGAACTAATGTTTGGGGGTATTTTTTCTTTAATTGTATGATGAGGTATGATGAGGATAAATGTAGATCTCTGCATCAGTATAATTAAGTGTGTAGAAAGCTTGCATGTTAGATTTTACGCTCCTTATTTCAGTGTATGTAAAATACATAGATTGATAAAATTGTTGTTAAAAGACATCCTAGAGCCATAAGCTGGAGGACAGGGGAGTAAAGCAATTACTGTTTTCCTAAACTAGATAACATTTGTATCAGTAACACATCAAGATGATAAATAAATTGGTCAAATTAGTACCACTGTCAGAGATCTAGTTCTACTAGTAGTCCAACCAAAGTCAGTATATGTGCCAAAAAAAGTGTGGACATGAAGTTAAAATTGAAGTTTGGATAGTGTTGTAAAAGATAACTAGGGACCACTTTGTAGAAAATAATACTGAAGATTTTAATAAATGTGCTTATTAAATAATAAGCTTTTGGGAAGTGTTAATGTTGTGAAAGTGTTTTCAACACCACAGTGTAATTACTTACCACAGAGGCTACCAGAGAATATTCCAATCCCATCCCTACTATTACTCAAGAATGTGAGGCAAAAAAATCAGTTTCTTCATTTAGATAGCAAGCGTAAAGCNAACAAGAGGACACGGTCTCAAGCTTCGCCAGGGGAGGTTTAGGCTTGACATTAGGAAGAAGTTCTTCACTGAGAGGGTAATTGTTCATTGGAATGCTCTGCCTAGGGAGGTGGTTGAGTCACCATCCCTGGAGGTGTTTAAAGGGAGATTGGATGAGGCACTTAGTGCCATGGTGTAGTTGACAAGTATAAGTAGGTGTAGGTGTTGGGTCATAGATTGGACTCGATGATCTCAGAGGTCTTTTCCAACCTTATGATACTGTGATACTGTGATACTGTAAAATTCAGAATTACAATTGATGGGTAGAAAGCCAGTTTGAAAGTTCTTCTGAATATGAAATTAATATGAAGGAAGAAAGTTGGAATTACAAATTAATTAAACAGTGAACATGTTTCCTCTGCCAGTGATTGTGAACACTAAAAATCTCAGATGAGATGTCAAGAGTTCAGTTGTTAGACAGAAAATGGAATTAGATTTCTTTCCAAAATTCCAGTCCAAGTCCATTCACTATTATTGCTATGCGATTGATCTCTTTGCAGTATATTATCACCTGCATACATTCACAGATTGCAGACTTACAGACAGACTAATCAAAGTCTGTTGTGTTTGAGCGGTAAATCTTAATGTAGATTATTTGTAACAGAAGCGATTAGCCATATGTTTCAAGAACTGGGCTAGAGTTTCTTCAAGATCCTTAAGTCTGCTGCATCTTACTGCTGAGGAGAAAATAACCTTTGTTTGAGAATACAGAAATCTGAGGGATTTAGTATAATCTCTTTCTTTGTTATTTGGTTGAGCAGCTGGCTTGACTAACTCACATATTATGAATAATTCAGTCCATCAAATATTGAATTTCATGTACTGAATATTTGTGTTACTACATAAAAATGCTTGGAAACCATCTCTGAGCTAAAATAGGTTTATTGAAATCATTAATAAAACATGAATAAGAAAGAAAGAATTCCAAACAGATCCAGAATGTTCAAGGAGCTGAAAGGATATAGTAGAAAACAAAACAAGACATGCTAAATTAAAGTTGTTAATTGCAAATATACTTCGATATTTTATTTCTAAGACAATATATTGAAATAGTTGATCTAAACCCAAGTAAATTCTCAAAATGATAGATTAGGTATAAGCATTTTTTAAAAAATTTCAATTCAAGGCTCCTAGTTACAAAACAGTCAAGTGAGTAAAATAGATGATTGTGTTCGATTTAGCTGAATTCACTTAATTTCTAGTAAAACAAAAAGGTGTTTAAATAATACTGCTAATGTTCAGTTGAATAACTTGGGATTTAGAAATGGAGTTTAAACCTCAACTCCATATATGTTCAGTTTGTGACTTTGTGATCTCTATATTTAGGAGTCCATAAAAGATAACAAGTTCTGTAATTTTTAAAAGAGTTTAAGGAGAGCATGAGGAAATCTTTAAGTGTTTTAATCTATTTCAGTTTAAACCTATTTGCAAGTCAGGATCTGGATAAAGGATTACATTATTGGTAATACCATAGCATAGCATCAAAGTGTAAAAAAATGGTGGAAAATAAGTCTATGAGTGCAGTACACTTTTATTTAGCTTTCAAAATACAGTCAAAATACAAAGTAAGACCTAAAATAAGTGGTAAAATATATTCAAAGTTAATTCGCAATTATATGATTCCTGAAGTTGTACCTTCTGTTATTGCAAAATGAATTGTTTCTGTACAAAACTGGCCCAATTTTTTTTCTAAGCATTATTTTAAATTTTAAACCAGATTTTAAAGTTATAAGGTTTTTTACTACATTGTTCTCTGAATATGCTTTTTAAATAGGGTAATAATGCATGCTTAATCATAGGGAAATAACTTGTTTGGGTTTTTTCTTATATAGAAGAGAAACTAGTCAGGCAGAGTTTAGTAATTTTTGATGGTGTGTCTCTTGTCATTGAGATCCTACTCATGTAACTTTCTGAGCTCCATGAAGAATGTTTGCATGTACACTTCTGTTCTTGGATAGAAGTCAGTGAATCAAATAATTAAATTGATTCCCCTTGTAATGCCTGCTAGAGAATCACTGTAAGAGTGGAAAACTTAAATAGTCTCTTAAAAAATGCCTGTTTGTGAAGACTAATTAACTCTTGTAACAACATACTTCCTGGTATTAAGTCTGAGTTATCTTTGTCTGTATTATATTAATTTTTAGTATGATTTTCTCCACTGTAGTTTGTGACACCAAGTAGATAAAATGGTTTAGGATAAAATGTTAATACAGTGAGGTTTAGAAATCATCTGGATTGGTTAATCTTGAATGTTTAATCTAGATTAAAAATTAGGATTCCATGTGGGAAAAAATAAAATAGATTCAAGCAAATCCTGTCATGCCTTCCAGAAAAAAAAGGCAACACTTTTGGTCTGCTGTTTCATTTCTAAACTTTATTCAACTTTTAATAAAAAAAAAAGAAAAACTAAACATCCATCACTTCTGGATAAGGAAAAGCAGTATTCTTTTCTAGCTATTTTTTAACAAGATTTAATTTAATTTGTGAAACCCTATTTTTTCTGATTTAAACCTTCTTAGTGAGATTAGCATTTATATTATCTGCTATCATTTTTATTTATGTTTTAAATAATGGCTGATGTCTATTTTGTTCCTGTAGACTATCCCAAACATCTTGTTCACATCAACCATAATTTTAATCTCAGAGAAGACATGGATATATTCCTTCAGGCAGAATCCTGAATTAATTGATGCATGACCAAATGAATTCATACAGAAGTAGATCCATTTGGTATGCTGTTAACAATATTAGCTCAGCATACTCTTGTGTCTTCCTATAAATTCTAGTTTAAATAGAAATAATTAAGTTTGACATCAGGCTGCTCTTCGAAAAGGAAATAATAAAACTATTTACAATCATTGCAGAATTGTCCTGAAAAACATAATATTGCCAAGATCAATTTACCTATGAAAAATGTAAATGGCAACTGCTGATGAGCTGCAGAACTTATTCAGCTTTCTCAAGGAAGTCTGCATAATTATTTTTGAAAATGCAGCATATCAGCAAACTCTTAAGATGAAACAAAAAACCCAAAATCAATTACCTCACTATTTTGTTAATCACACAGGTTCAAGAGTTTTTAAATAAGGATATGAAGTTTAAACTTTATTAAACAATTTGTCTTTCTAACCAGAATGTTTATATCCAACAAGTACCTCAGAGATTATTTGCTTTGTTTAAAAGAAGTAGCACTTTGTGGGGAATATGGTTTTTTTCCCTTAATTTTTATAGTGGAGTGTAGTCTAACTGATATTTCTTAAAATGAATATATATAGCTTTAATCAGAATAACAAGGAATTAAGTTGAAACCCGCAGCTCCAATAGTATTTACAGGCATTTCTTGCAGGTGTTCTGTAGACACAAAATACAAAGTGTCAAAAAATTTATTTCTTCCATCACATTAGGCAACTGAAATACTTCCATTCGTATACCAATACAATGATGTAGAAGTAAAGAAGTTGTCTTCTACGAGCAGATGAAAAACAGATGAAAAAGTTTTCTATTGGGAGTTTTAGTCCAAAGATGTATAGTGTTTCTGAACACCTAAAGCAGCACAAATCTTTGAAACTGGACTGAGAATTTTTTTACAGTCAGTTTAAAATCAGTATTTTATACTTTCCAGAAATTAATACAAACCTTNTTCAGAAGAAAAATAAAAAATAATTTTATTCAGAAGAGCTTCAAACAAAAACATGTGCCTTTGAACCAAAGTAGGCTACAAAATAAGAATATTTTGTCATAGCCTAGCCTTTTTGCTGTTTCTAGTTTTGGGGTATTTTTTTATATTTACTTTTTTTTTTTAACGTGATTTTTTTTGTTCATCTTACTTATGAATGCAATTTGACCTCCAGAACTTTTTTTATTTCTTATGTAGCATTTTAGCACTATTATAAAGTATGATGGGTCACAGAATTATGATACTACTTTTTTCCTCGAGGATTAGAGAATTAAAAATATAAGGTACTCTAATGGAGATTTGTCTCACGTAAACGTATTTATCTAGAAAGTAAATATGTATAATATGAGATAGGTATTTACTTTAAGAAGGATTTTACTTGAACTAATGTTTGGGGGTATTTTTTCTTTAATTGTATGATGAGGTATGATGAGGATAAATGTAGATCTCTGCATCAGTATAATTAAGTGTGTAGAAAGCTTGCATGTTAGATTTTACGCTCCTTATTTCAGTGTATGTAAAATACATAGATTGATAAAATTGTTGTTAAAAGACATCCTAGAGCCATAAGCTGGAGGACAGGGGAGTAAAGCAATTACTGTTTTCCTAAACTAGATAACATTTGTATCAGTAACACATCAAGATGATAAATAAATTGGTCAAATTAGTACCACTGTCAGAGATCTAGTTCTACTAGTAGTCCAACCAAAGTCAGTATATGTGCCAAAAAAAGTGTGGACATGAAGTTAAAATTGAAGTTTGGATAGTGTTGTAAAAGATAACTAGGGACCACTTTGTAGAAAATAATACTGAAGATTTTAATAAATGTGCTTATTAAATAATAAGCTTTTGGGAAGTGTTAATGTTGTGAAAGTGTTTTCAACACCACAGTGTAATTACTTACCACAGAGGCTACCAGAGAATATTCCAATCCCATCCCTACTATTACTCAAGAATGTGAGGCAAAAAAATCAGTTTCTTCATTTAGATAGCAAGCGTAAAGC
>VWPV01033153.1:60611-73739 GCA_013389885.1 Geococcyx californianus
TTCTAACCAGAATGTTTATATCCAACAAGTACCTCAGAGATTATTTGCTTTGTTTAAAAGAAGTAGCACTTTGTGGGGAATATGGTTTTTTTCCCTTAATTTTTATAGTGGAGTGTAGTCTAACTGATATTTCTTAAAATGAATATATATAGCTTTAATCAGAATAACAAGGAATTAAGTTGAAACCCGCAGCTCCAATAGTATTTACAGGCATTTCTTGCAGGTGTTCTGTAGACACAAAATACAAAGTGTCAAAAAATTTATTTCTTCCATCACATTAGGCAACTGAAATACTTCCATTCGTATACCAATACAATGATGTAGAAGTAAAGAAGTTGTCTTCTACGAGCAGATGAAAAACAGATGAAAAAGTTTTCTATTGGGAGTTTTAGTCCAAAGATGTATAGTGTTTCTGAACACCTAAAGCAGCACAAATCTTTGAAACTGGACTGAGAATTTTTTTACAGTCAGTTTAAAATCAGTATTTTATACTTTCCAGAAATTAATACAAACCTCTTATTTGCTTTTCATTTTAATCTGTACAAAGAGCAATCATGACCTTACATTTCAGAAGCCTCTATTCTTGCCTGGTAGCTGCGTTACTATGATCATCAACAATAACCAGCTGTAACACATCTGTACATGGGGAAGACACATAAAAGGACAACAATGGCTGATCAAACATCTCTCTTGAAAACCTTTCAATATGAAAACTATAAGTCATTCAAATTTTTGTTTCATATGGTAATGTGTTTCTCTGACTCAAGGTTGCCGAGTGACTTCAGATACACTTTGGATCAAGAAAGAGACTCATGGGCTTTGTTAAACAAAAAGTGCCATAAACCCCCGCATTTCATTTATTCACAGTTCATTTAAAGGATTTAAAGGTTTTTGTTCTTCTGTTACAATTATTAATACTGTTAAGATAAGGCTAATCCTGCGTTTCACATTTGCAAGTAAGTTTCTGAGGGCACAGGACTCTTTAGGGTCTCTATGCATCTAGATACTGCGATAATTTTTAGAGAACTGGAAGTTGCTTTTTCTTTCTGATAAAATTAATGTGCTTAGGTATGAAATTCAGTACAATACAGGATATACAATAGTTATGTATTATTAAGAACTAGTTAATATTTTAAATAACAACAAATAGACAGGGGCAGATAGAGACCACATAGAGCATAATTTTAAATGATGCTATGTCCCATTTGGCAGCAAATATTACTAGGATAAAGGAAGATAAAAACTTCTGCATCTGCTTAGTGTTTTATTTTTGCATGCAGGGAATACTTTCTCGCTGTTCAGTTTTATAGTTCTGACACCCGTTCTATCTTTCTTTGTAATGGTGGGAATTCTATGATTTTTCCTCATCTCCCCTTTTGGGTAATTACTGTGTCTGATGTTGTACCTACCAAGGCGGTGGAATTTGAGGTTTAGTTCACCCTGACTAGGTGAATACTGTTACATCCACCGCTTCTTGCAAGGTCAGAAGGTCTACCTAGGGTGAGTCCTGTGTTCAAAATGATGAGGATCTTATGAAAGTTTTTGTGAGGCAGTCCTCTGGCTCTTCCATTGTCTTGTAATTTCTTCCAACAGCAGAAGAGGGGCGGGTGATTATTTCCTTCCAAGCAGGTGGCATCCTATTTTTCCCTAGTAGTGGCTAAATTTTATCTTAGATGTCACGTGTTCAACAGGGGAGACCAGGACTCATCCCATCTCTTGTATCAGATGATCATTTGAGTAGACAATGTGGGATTTACCTTAATATCATTCAGATAAATAATCAAATCACTAATACTCTCACCTGGATCAGAGCTGCAAATCAATAGGATAAAAGAGGGGCTGGGGGAGATCTGTCAGGGAGCAGCAAAAATAGAGATGATCCCCAAGGTAGGAAGGTGCCAAGAGCCAAAGGTGACAGCAAGTCAGACATCAACAAGGGCGCAGTCCCATGGTGCATCCAATGGCAGTCACTGTCCTCTTCTTGTGCTTGTTAGACTTGGCTTTCCTTTCGGTAGTACCTGAGAACTTCTCATTCCAGATCTCAGTTGGAATGCACTTCACTGAGTTGAAGCATGTCTGCTCCATGCAGCATTGTGTTGAAAGGAAATTAGCAGTAAAGCTGAAAAAGGACTTGGTGGGGATTTTAAAAATGAGAAGCATGGTGACACAGTTACTAAAAATTTTCAGGATATTGCCAGATTGAGAAGTTATAGCAATGCTACAAATGACCGTGCTGAAGTAGCAGTGACACGGATCTCTGGAGAAGCGATGGCTCTGTGAGTTTCTACATGTTATAAACCCCAGAAGTCTTCATTTAATGTAGATACAATCCTCTCTTAATGAAGTATGTCATAGCCATGGAAGAGCAAGCTGAACATAATATAGTTTCCAGGGAAACATCCTTATTAACTGAATTTCCTGAGCAAGTGCATCCTGATTTAATAAAAATATATTGATTCTGTTCATGTAACAATGAAAGATAACTAAGGAGAAGACAAACATTGAAGCAGGTTATTGAAATTTTGACAACATGAAAAAGTTAGATTTATATGGCTTCTGATTTCTAAACAGTAGCTTTAATTTCAAGGTTTTTTTCTCTCACTCACAGATTTTAGCCATTAGGACTTTTTACTCTTACTACTCTTACTATAATTTCACTATTTTAGTTAGTTACTTTTTTGACCAAAAAAATTTTTTTATTTAGCGACTGAGTAATTTTTGTTTCTTTTTTTTTGGAGGGAAACTAATAAGGGTTTCTGACTGCTTTTAAAGTTCTATTTAGGTTTTTGTTTGTTTTTTTTTTTATTTATAAGATGAATTTCTAATAAGGAAAAAAAAAAGAAGAGATTCAGCCTTTATTTGTGGATGGTGCATGAATTCTCAGAATTTTGGAACACGACAGTGTTCATTGATTATTACTTCTATATTTGAAACACCTGGCATCTCAGTTAGGATATCTCATAGAGGTAAATATTTGTTTTAAGAGCCTAGGCACATATTGGAACATCAGAATAAAGTACTTGTCCGATAGGAAGTCACCAAATAGGATTGTAAGCAAATATGTTTACCATAAATAAGAAAAATTGTAATTAATTCCATTAATTCCGTTAAGCATTAGAAAGTATAGATAACTTAACGTACCAACTCAAATTTGTTAAGGGGAAACTGATAATTTGATTTCTCAGCTTTCATGTGCCTGTATTCTGTTAAATTAATTGTTAAGGGAGTACACTATTTGGTTCAGTAGTCCTAAAAATACGTTAAATCATTTTGCAAGAGAAGAGATCATCCTGCGTGAACTCTGAAGATTATTTGTCTCTAGATCTTTGATTTTTAATCTACTGAGTAATGTGCTGAGCACCTTAAAGGGGAAAAAAAAAATCACAAAAAGGATATATTAAAAATCTTAATGTTATGAAATATAAATTAACCTAGTGTTATGAAATATAAATACCACTGCTTATTGCCATGTTTTAATATTCTTATTTAGTAACATTAATTGCATAATAACCAACACCAGAACACGCCCACACAAACATAGGCACTAATACTTATCATATCTAAAATACAAAACGCTTGGTTTTAATTTCTTGATAATCTAAAGCTTCCATTGAAATAATGAGTGCCAGTATTATAAGGAGACGTTCTTTGGAAAGTTATCAAAAACAGTAGCTTAAATATCATCCTGAAAATTGTATTTTCCTCTACATAGTAAGGAAGGTAAATAAATTGAAAATAAATTGGACTCTAACCATTTTTTTTCTCAACTTGGATTGTGAAGTACAGTAAAAATTCCTGTCATTATTCTACTATTCTTGTACTGACCCTATCTTATTAATATTAAATATTAAAACATATTGAAATAACTAATACCACACAGTCAGTGTGAAAACACTCACCAGCTTTGAGGGAAGAGAATATAATCTTGATATTTGAATTCAGGAGGTTAGACGTGAAGGTAGTATATGTTAAATCATAATACAGTTCAACAAATATGTTGGAATAGTATACATTTTAGTGCAGTTCCTGATAAAATTTTAAGGGGCTGCCTTTTTGACTAAAAATAGCAGGTTTTGTGAGTTGGACATTTTCCTGTGAAAAAGAAAGAAGTCAAAACTAGAGTTTACGAATATTTTTCATGCATAATTTATTTCACATGCAACTTATTTGCAGTCATTTCTATCAAGCTATTAACCTCAAGCATACATAGTGACTCCTTTGAAAAATACTGCCATCAAGGAACACAAACATTTCTGCTGGGCTCTGTATGTGACTCCTTCTGTTCTGCCTGTGCCTCACAGCATTTTAATGACTCTTGACAACGTAGCGTCTTCAGCTTTCATCCATAAAGCACTTATATTAAAGATGTAACTATGCATTGTTTTAAGCCAACTGTAGTATTAACTTGTGTTCCCAGAAGACCCTTTTTCTTGCTAAAATTATCTGAAATCTAGACAGTGAAATGGGTTTCCGAGGAGTAAACCTTCAATATAATTATGGATATGTTATTCACTTCCTCTTGTTGAATTTCAGTGGTCAAAGAAATATGGACTTGGAATACATAGATCAGTAGAAACTAATTAGTTTGAAAGATATATGTATATACTAGGAAGATGCCAGAATGGTAGTTTGTGACAAATTTAAGAGACCAGTAGATTTAATTTCAAATCTTTTCTGTCTCTGAGACTGAATTAATCTCAATGTTTTTTTTTTAATTTTGGGTCAGTTATTTATTATTCAACTGTTGCTGTTTCAAATATCAAATGTAGTTTTGGAAAACAAATGTATGGATGGACTTCTATACCTCATTTTCTGCCTACTTTTCCCACCAGATACAGGAATTTGATAATACAATTTTCAAAAACCAAATCTGCCTAAATGAAAGAAAGCATGTGAACCACTCATTGGAAGGAAAAATTCTAGACCTCATCCCCTCATTTGTTTTTACATTAATCCAGATTTAACACATTGACAGCAATTTGTTCAGACATCCTGAAAGATGCTTGAATTCCCCAAAATATACTTGCATGCATTTTCAGTGCCTTTCTCATATCTGTCTTTTCCTTTGATATATTTATTTTTGCTTTCATGATTGTGGGCTCATTTGTGGTTGATGCCTGATCTTTTTGCAAACATTTACATGAAACTACTAACCTGGACCACTTTCAGTGACATTTTCTGAAAATATTATCGTCAAAGAGCATAGCTGTCTTTTAGATTTCAAATTTTCATTCTCTTAACTTGCCTGTATGTTAATGTAGGTTTATGGACCTTAAAAAAAAGTATTTCGTATTTCATTTAACCTTCTTAATTGTTCAGTTTTTAAATAGCATACAATCATTATAACATTTACTTTCACATCCTAAAAAGGAGAACACATGAAAATTGGGATCACTACATTTAAGATATGATAAGTTTATTATTTATGCAGTCCTTGTGGAAACTAATAAATCCCATGGTTTCATTTGTAGTATTCATTTCCTCTGCAAGATTATAGAACAGAACAGAACAGAATATTTCAATTTGAAGGGATCTACACTGGTCAACTGATCCAACTGCCTGACTACTTCAGGAGTGGAACAAAAGTTAGAGCATATTATTACGGGCCTTGTCCAAATTCCTCTTAAACATTGGCAAGACTATTTCTGTCCAGTGATTAACCACTCTCTCTTTAAAGAAATGCTTCCTAATGTAAAGTCAACTGTTTGCTATCAACCTAAGGGCTTTTCGTGTATCATAAGCTTTCCTATGCTAAATTTGCACACTTTTTCCTTCTCCCTGAAAATAGCTCCATTACTTTGTGGTGAGGTCTCTTTGTACATTTCTGTATCTCTTTCTAGTTTTGATTTTCCTCTCCCCTTTTTTTTTTATCTGCCTGTTTTTCTCTTTCATAATATCAATACATGGATATTTTACTGTATCAGATGGCCAGGACACTGGTCAGAACCAAACATGCTGTGTATTGTCATCTGAAACGTCATAGAAGTTTTCAATGTTCAGCAAGCAGCTTAAAACTATGAATTTTGTGAACTATATTCTAATGCTTTAATAACTTAAACTGGTTTGCAGCCATTTTTGCTAGAAATCCATTTAACATCAGTGTGACTCAAACTATCCACAAGTTTTCTCACTCATGATTATCCCCTAGAGGACACTTCATATTCTTCCTAATTCAGGCAGCTAGCTTTGATTAAATAGGAATACTTCTTTTTTAAAATACTTTAATTTCTTCAGCGATCGTATGTGGAATTTGTGTTAAAAATTAAATCCTCTTTCACTCTAAAAAGTCCATGATTATTAACAGCATTAATCTTACTATGTAGTAATCTTTCTGCACTGCTGCATAGCTTTTGTGAATATCTTAAAGGTGATATTCTAATTTGTGATAAGTAACATATGAGTAGTATTTAACCCATTCAGAATTCATTATAACTGCATCGCTAAAGTTTTAATTTAAATAAACTTAATATAATTTACATAGAGGACAATAATAATAAATAAACAAGAACATTTTTTAAAAAGCCAACCCCTAACTTAAAATTTTAAATCATAGATTCTGGGCTTGCTGCTTCCATTTAGGAAACTTTGGGTTTATGAAATATGAATTTCTGGAAAAGTCAGCTTCAAGATCTGTAGTAGTCAAAAAAACAAAATTAAAAGTTACAAGTTATTAGAAAAGAGAAATGTAACGAAGTAGAGCAAATCATCATGCCATTGGAAAAGTTCATGATTTGCCAATATCTTTAATAACATGTGCAGTTCTTCTCCCTTCACAAAAAGAATCTAATAAAACTGAGAGGTTCAGAAAAAGCCAATAAGGAAAATAAAATCTTTAGTATAAGCGATGATTCACTAAGCTAATATTCCTCAGTCTAAAAAACCGTCAACTAATGTAGATCATGACTGGAGTTATATAAGGAACTTGATATGGCTGGGCTCAGTTACGCATTTCCTTTTTCAGTAGAGGATTTAGGGGGCACTGAAAGAAATGAATGAGATGAATGAAAACAAAGCAGGTTTGAAACAAACAGGTGGAGGTAAACCTCATATGCAGTGTCATAGGCAAATTTGTTGTGAAAATGTATTGTGGATGTAACAAATTCACTTGAGCTCAAAGGAAGACTGAACCAGTTAGTGAGAAGATAAGGCCCCCTGAGGATTAAAAAACGCATGGAAAAGACATCCACCTCAGAACATTCCAAATCTGAAAGTTGGACATTGGAGGAATGTTAAGGGGAATTATTATATATTGAAAATAGTCTTATGATTTGCTCCCTAGACATGAACTTATGACCAAAGTTGGAGATATATTTTATCTAGGCTAGATAAACCTCCTTATTTGCTTCTTTTAATATGCATGTCTATTGTCTGTTAGGTCATCAGCCACGGAAAATAAGAATTCTGGGTCACCAGTTGAGATACTGCAATGTGTAATGCCTTTCTTTGGATATAAATAGATCGATTTCATGTCTGACATGTAAAATAGTCTGATGTGTACAGGTACAAGTTATTAATATTTTAGGTGTCACAGAACACGCGTTACCTGTAAAAGGCTGACGGGTTAATAAAGGACATTCAGGTATTCTTCAGCAGCCACTGATGTCCAGATGAGATAGCTGAGAGCCCTTAAAAGGAATCTAGCTGCCTGTGTTGAGACAACTGCAAAATACTTTACATACGCCTATATATGTGTGTCTGTTAGGGAGATGCCTCCTCATAGACTCTGGGAACTAAGTGATCCTGCTTCCTGGCCTTCAGACATTTCTCTGAAAATGATTGGGTCTCTCAGATGTTCTGTGAGGTCTGGAAATGCTGCCATATGCAATTGAAACCTGTTCTAACTTGATATTCAGCAGAGTGTAGGGATCAGCATCTAGAGGTAATACTGAATTGCCTAAATAGACACACTGAGACGTTGATCAAAACCTGATCCCTTGGATATCAGATATGTACATGAGTCTGACAGATATGACTGAGAATCTCCATAAGTGTTGCTGTCTTCTATCCTGGCATGAGTAAGATCACAGAATAATTGAGGTGGGAGTAGACCTCAGGAGGTCTCTAGTCCAACCTCCTGCTCAGAGCTGGTTTAGTTCTTAGGTTAGACCAGGTTACCTTAGTCCAATGAAAATTTATATGCTGATTTACAGCATCTCAAAAGCCAGTAGATATGTGCATACAGGCAAATGAATTCAACACTTGTTATACCTTGTAGCTTTCTTCCTTGGAAACTTAACAGAATATTCTTTCAGCTATATGTACTGTGCGTTTGGTTTGGTAACTGCTGATTACAGTTTTTATGCATTTTCTAGATTATTAATCCTCATTTTTGCCAGTAATACAGCAAAACAATAAGTTCAAACCCTGCACAATCGAGTCTTTTTGGTTTCTTTTTTTGTTGTTTTGCTGAGTTTCTTCTTGTTCTTAGGGTTTGGGGTTTTTTGAAATATTGTTTTGGTTTTAGAAATAAGGGATTTGCCTGGAAAGTATTACATAAAATACTGTAGAATGTTGTTATGTTATATGACTGCACACTCAAGATGCTTGCGAAGAGTTGCCTTCTGGATCCTTTCAGTGTTAGTTGCAAACCATTAAAAATAAATCAGACAGTAGCCTACAAGAAAATACTTAATTTTCTTCAGTCTCTTCACTAAAAGAGTAGTAAGACTGTTGTCTTAAGAGGTGGTTCCCTAGAGTCTTTTAAAAATCAGCTGGGTATTTACAGTCCTGTCTCTCCTGGAAAAAAAAAAAAAAAAAAAAAGCCCTACAAACCTCTATATTCTGCAATAAAGTTACATACTGATAACATCCATTTTGTGATCTTTTCTCATTGCTTAATATTGCTTTTCTAGGAATTTCTAACATTTTTGATTCACTATCATGTTATTCACAGATATTGGCTGACCTAGAAAACCATGCACTTTTTAAGGATGACCTAGAATGCCAGAAGCTTATTCTGGAAGCCATGAAATACCATCTTTTACCAGAGAGAAGAACTCTCATGCAAAGTCCAAGAACTAAACCTAGAAAATCTACAGTTGGGACACTTTATGCTGTTGGAGGAATGGATAACAACAAAGGTATTAGAAGATATTTGTTACTTTATAAAAGTTACATTTTGTGTTTCCTTTATCAGAAAATAGTGAAATAACATTCTATTCCAAGACTGGAGTGGGGGTATCTGAATTAGTCATGAAATGCTATCAAAACCTTTGGTCCAATGAAAATCTACTGATGGTTAAAGAATAATATAACACTGTTAAAGAAAAGAAACTGTGTTTTGAGTTCATTTTTTTAAAAAAATTGTTTGATTTTCCAAAAAGAATTTTAGCCAAAAACCTGGATTGACATTCATTTATCTTAGAGGTAGCTTTTTAGAAATTATTTTTCATTTATAAGTAAGTCAAATACGTACACATATTTTCTAAGCAATGAAAAAGAGCAGTTTGGTGTGCAATATATTCTACCCTTAAGTAGTTGTATGAAATATTATGGGTTATTCGTGGTCTTCCAATGCAGAAATGTATCAATCTTCTGCAGAAAAAATGTGGACAACTAGCTTAAACTAGATTATTGCTTTGTCAACAGTTAAAAGAAGGTGAAATTATCCCCATCTTACTGTGAAGAAAAGCAGCAAGTAGTGGAAATGTTATTAAGGTATTTTGTTGTAATTTGCTGGGAATAAGAATTACAATTTTGTGCTTTTATTACTGGTAAGAAGTCTAAGCTACTGATTTTTTGAATGTAATGAAATAGAATATTTGAACTAAAACTTGGCTGTTTTTTAAACCTGTACATTCAGAAAGACTTTTTTTCTTGAAATTCACTAACAATTCCACAATATTTTACATTTTCCTGTCCATATTTAGACCAAACAATTTGCCTTCAGAAACATTAGTTTAAATGTAAAACAAACTGTTCTTTAAGAAAATGTGTACTATAAAATTAGTTCTGTATTTCACAAATCTGTTTCTAGGTGTGGTTATTGCAGTTGTTTCACTGAATCGCTGTGGCTATATCATTTGCAAAAGGATGTTTTTCCTATAAAGTTACATCAATTAAAAAGATCATAGAATCGTAGAATGGTTTGTATTGGAAGAGACCTTAAAGATCATCTAATACCAACATCCCTACCACGGGCAGGGACATCTCCCACCAGACCAGGCTGCTCAATTCCCCATTCAACCTTGCCTTGAACACTTCCTGGGAGGGAACATTCACAGCTTCCCTGGGCAACCTGTGCCAGTGTTTCACCACCCTCATTGTGAAGAATTTCTTCCTGATATCCAATGTAAATCTTCCCCCTTCCAATTACAGCCATTCTGCCTCATCCTATTACTGCATACCATTGTAAAGAGCCCCTCCTCAGCTTTCTTGTAGCCCCTTCAGGTGCTGGAAGACCACTGTGAGGCCTCCCTGGAGCTTTCTCTTCTCCAAGGTGAACAAGCCCAACTCTCTCAGCCTATTCTCATAGCAGAAGTGCTCCAGCCCTCTAAGCATCTGTTTAGCCCTTCTCTGGACCTCTTCCAACAGATCCATATCCTTCTTATTTTGGAGATTCTAGAACTGTACACAATATTCCAGGTGGGATCTCACAAGAGCAGAGTAGAGGGAAAGAATCACCTCCCTTGACCTGCTGGCAATGCTGCTTTTGATGCAGCCCAGGACATGGTTGACTTTCTGGGCTGTGAGCACACATTGCCGGCTCCTATCGAGCTTCTCATCAATCAGCACCAACAAGTGCTTCTCCACAGAGCTGCTCTCAATCACATCGTTACCCATCCTCTATTGAAACCGCAGATTGCCCAGATGCAGATGTAGAACCTTGCTCTTGGCCTTGTTGAACCTCATGACATTAACACAGGCTCACTTCTCCAGCTGGTCCAGATCCCTCTGAATGACATCCTGTCCTTCCAGTGTGACAACTGCTGAGAGTGCACTCTGTCTCACTATCTATATCATCAATGAAAATATTAAACAGCACTGATCCCAGTACAGAACCCTGAAGGACACCATTTGTCCATCTACATCTGGACAGTGAGCTGTTGACCACTACTCTCTGAACGCAACCATCCAAACAATTTCTTATCAACTGAACAGTTGACCCATCAAATGCATACCCCTTCAATTTAGAGACATGAATACTGTGGGGGACGGTGTCAAAGGCTTTACAGAATTTCAGATTGCTTACATCCATTGCTTTTCCTGTGTCCACTGATGCAGTCACTCCATCATAGAGAGACACTGGGTTGATCAGGCAGGGCTTGCCCTGGGAGAAGCCTGGTGTCTCAAATCACCTCCCTGTCCTCCACGTGCTTTAGTATGCCTTCTAGGAAGATCTGTTTCATGATCTTCCTGGGCACAGAAGTGATGCTGACAGGTTGGTAATTCCCAGGGTCTTCCAAAACTGGGCACAATGCTGTCCTTCTTCCAGTCACCAGGGACTTCCCCTGGCTGCCGTGGCTTTTCAAATATTATGGAGAGTGGCTTGGCAACCACATCAGACAATTTCCTCAGGACTCTGGGATGTATCTTATCAGGTCCCATAGGCTTATATATGTCCTTGGTCCTCAGATGGTCATGAACCTGGTATTCCCCTACAGTGGAAGGGGCTTTATCACCCTGGTCCCCATCTTGTTGTTCATTGAACCTGGGTGGGTGAGGAGAGTGGTTGTCGGTGAAGACTGAGGCAAAATGTTGCTGAGTGTCTCAGCCTTCTCCTTGTCTGTTGATACGTGTTCACCATTTCCGTTCATCAGTGGGGGTACACGGGTACACTTCCTTTAAATGTTGAGAGAATAGGAAAACGTTGCAGAAAGAACGAATACGTATATTTTCTTATTGTAACTGCAGATTATTTTTGACCTTTTAAGATTTATAAGTGTGTATCTAAATGTTGGGTATGGATTTGCACAGAACTTTGTCTTTTGATCATAAAATACCTGAAATATAAATTTCCTCTCGCTTACAACAAATCACAATAAACACTTTAAGTATTCAGGTAGTAGAAATGACCATAAACCCAACTTAGGTGCAGCTGTATTTATTCTACCTTACGATATAGAGCTATTTTTCTTCTGTATAACAAATCAAAATACAGAAATACTTAGGAAGATGGCACAGAGCATGATGGCAGCGTCAACACACAGCCTATATTGCCGATTCAGGTCAGGTAGAAGTAGATTATTTCTGTAGCAGCAGGATAGAAAACAGCATGACAGAGGTTCAGCCCTCTGTCAATGTGAGCTCTGACTAAAAGCAAAAGAACCAAGACTTATATATGTTTACAGTAGAAAAAACCCTATTTTTGAGAAGGAGTTTGTACGGTAAATCAGCATCTGCATAGGAGGAACCTTTCTTACAGCCATTGTAACATATATTCCTGGTAACTCAGGAACTGCAGCTGCACAGCTTCGACTTGCATCTGCTCAGCTCATCCCTCTTACGATAATCCTGTGTCCTTGACGGGCTTTAATGCCCAGCAAGTCTTGCTTCCACATGTCAGTTCAGGAGCCCTGAGTGCTGGTTGCACATTTTGAAGAATCACTGAGTTTATAAAAAAACAGCTCAATATTTTGGGCTGTGAGATGATGCTGATAGTTTATTATCTTTATGCAATAATTAATAATTTATTTTTCCCACACAAAAATTTTCTCCACTGAAATGCTGACATGGATGACTGATATTCACAATGATGTATTTTTAGTGCCTTCTGGTGTTTGGTACCAAATATGAAACAGAACTAGATCAGCTAAGCGAATTAGCAATTTATTAGCTAGCATATAAAACAGTGGGTAAATGCTACTGTTATGAAAGTATTTGAAGGTTATGTGACTCACCACATAAAAAGTATCCTAGCATGCTAAATCAAGTTTGTTTTGAAATCTGTTCTATAGTTATCTTCCTTTCTATAAAAAAAGACATGATAATTAAACTTCAGCAGCCAGTGACTGGAATTATGCCTGACGTGAAAAGCATAGTACTAACTGGATAAAATTATAAGGAACAAAGTTAGATAATTTTCTAATTTTAATTTGCTAAATGTACAAAACCATATTTAAATATCAGTTTCCACATACCTTTGTTTATTTATTAATTTAATTTGAAAGGGACATATAAGAATCAGAT